>OX457036.1:73135604-73282720 GCA_949752735.1 Lumbricus terrestris | reverse complement strand
GACGTTTGATGACCTTTGAGTGAACTCAGATAGAAAGTACAGACTCTACAGCAGGGGTTCTCAAACTGTGGTACGCGTACCCCTGGTGGTACGCCAGGCGCCAGTAAGGGGTACGCGAAAAATTCCAGAAATATAAATTTTATTTGAGTTTATGAACTGTGTGTCCATCTTTCTTTGATTAGCAATGATTTAGCAATGATTTTTAACGTTGTCACATAGAGCAGCATCGTCATTTATTTCTTTCACAACATATGAATAGACTTACATATTATACAATGCATGCAACATATTTATGTTTAGACCTACCACTATAATGTTGAAAGACTTGAAACAAATTATGTATAAATGGTTGGAAGTACATGTACAAAGGCCAGAAATTCTCAGGCTATATATATATATATATATATATATATATATATATAGCCTATATAACTCAAATAGCAGAGAGCTGAATTGGCCTAAGGATTAATTTCTTGGCCCTCTTTAAATTTTGCGATTCCTGTCAGCATGTCATATCTGGGTGAAACTGGTTTTTAAACTATTCTAGCAATCAAAAACAAACATGAGGTAATTTGCTTTTGAAACTGACAAAATATTAAACCAGATTGCAACAAATCTGTGCTAGCCTAAACAAACCCACAGCACTATACAGGGTGGCCCATAAAAAGTGGGACCGCCTCGTTAAATCTTCTGTATTATATATTAAATTTATGTTTTTTGGTGATTTTTAAATGTAAAATTATCCTTACTCACTAACTCAACGTGTTACGTCACCATTTCGTGAATTTCCGGTCGCCATATTTATAGTTTATGTCATTTTGTGCGCGCAGTGTTTATAAAATGACAAAAATAACAGCAGAAGATCGAATTCTCATTAAAAATTTGAGAATCGAAAAACAATGGGGAGCCAGGCGTATACTGAGTTTCCAAATAAATTCTAGAGTAAAGCAAGTCTTAAGACAAGGATTACTTCCGGATATTCGAGCGAGATGTAATCGTCAAAGCTGGACGCTGCAACAAGACGGAGCGCCGTCGCACACAGCAAAAAACACGATCAACTTTCTTCTTTGGGAGAATGTCACATTTATCGAACCAGACATTTGGCCCCCAAATAGTCCGGACCTAAACCTGGTAGATAATGCTATTTGGGGTGCCCTCCAACAAAAAGTCTACCTTCGTCGTAAATTTGCAACAAAGGATCAACTGAAACAGGCCATTGTTGAAGAGTGGCAAAAACACTCTTAGCGGTTTATAAACAGAAGCATTGACCAGTGGCGCAGACGTTTAGAGAAAATTGTTGAGAACCGAGGAGGACACATTGAATTTGATTTCTGATTGTGTATGAATTAACATCTGGCAACAATTTACTTGTTTTTTATGGAAGAAAAAGTTTTAACACGATTTATTATTTGGATTTATACTAGGCGGTCCCACTTTTTATGGGCCACCCTGTATATGTTGGCTATTTCATGTAATACAGAGGTTGTAGACCAATTTTCCCTTTTAACCCTCTCACCCCTTTAGCCCCACAGCAAGCGGAACGCCCACCCGATGGCCCTGAGCAAAAAGTATATAATATATATATATATAATAATATATAATATAATATATATAGAATAATATATAATAATAATATATATATAATATATATATATAATATAATATATAATAATATAATTTAATAATATATATAATAATATATAATAATAATATATAATAATAATAATAATATATAATAGTAATAATAATATAATATAATAATATAATAATAATATAATATAATAATATATATATATAATATATAATATATATAATATATATATATATAATATATATATAATAATATATAATATATAATAATATAATATAATAATATATATAATAATAATAATATATAATAATAATATATAATAATAATAATATATAATAGTAAGTAAACCAATAAGCCACGGTTTATATGTTGAAGCCTCTATAGCGGCTTTACGGGTATTTGTCAAAGACCACCAAGCCGCTATAGCGGCTATACGGGGCAAGAGGGTTAAATTTGTTGATAAAACTATATAATTCAAGCAAAATTTTGCTCCCTATATACGACTAATAAACGATGTCATCAATAATTAAGTGGGCTTTCTGTTTTCACTTCAAGGGGATGGCATTTTGTTCCTGACCTGACTTTGCTGGGTCTCGGGGGTACGCCATCATTCGATTTTATTACTTGGGGGTACAATAAAAATAAAGTTTGAGAACCCCTGCTCTACAAACTACAGTGTAGTGTAGCTGGATACAATGGTAGAAGCCAAATGTTCTCCACTTCGGTTTGCACAGTTCACAGTCTGAGGTGTTTTTGGATGCAAGTGAGGTATAAAAAGACAAAAACGTTAAATGCATTTATATTTTGATCAGCTCACTTGTATCCAAGAATGTGAGCTTTGTGTATTAGGTGTAGGAGCACTGGAGCAGGCAATAATTCAGTCATCAACAAAGAAGACTGATGTTTTGACAAGAGTGTTAGACTGCTAGTCTGTTTGACTGTGCCTGTTACCTCATATAAATTAGGTGTTGGTCTGGCCTGTCGCTAATAATAATAATATCTTCATCAAAAATCGAAACTTGGAAAGCAATAAGGAAAATGTTGAGGGAATGAAGTCACCAGCGGTTGAGAGCTTAACAACAGACTGGTTTCGTCTGGATGACATGGGTGAGTGGTGACGTCTTCAGGAATGGCCTCATCAGCATTGCTCTTGGCTACGATTTTCCATTCGAATAGCAGCAAGGACGACGATGATAACCCTTAATCCCTTGGCGTCGATATTTATATTTTAGACGGAGTAGCCTACCTGTAAGAAAGTTTGCTCTGTAATTAATGTGATTAACTGATGACTTTCTGGACACTGATAGAATAGAATATTCGTTTATAGATTAACACGTGCATGGGTGGAGTTTATCAGGGGCTAGAGGAATCTAAGCCCCCCCCCAGGAAGACCCAGATTCAGTTTTTGTTACCGTGTAAACGGCATCTTTTCCCAGGCTTAGCCCCTCCAAGAACGGAAACCAAACTCCGCCCATGAATACGTGTGAGAACACAATGCAATTGCAAAAACATGACCATGTGCAGTGTAACGTCTCCGTTTTTATGCTTATTTTAGCGGGTAATTGAAAATGTACTGCATTTAAATGATCTGTTCAAAGAGACACCAATTCTTTATAAATGTATGATATAATTGAAACTATTAAATACACAATACAATTACGCAATATTCCTATTTACTTATTTGGCGTATCACTAATTATAATTATCTTTTAGCTTATCTGTGCTCCACAGTTGAGATATATGACATGTCGTTTCTGCAGTGTAAAACGGCCTTGAAATAGTTCTGTAGATCTCTGTAGATTCACTGAATTAAGATAAGCAACCCCGTGCTATATTTGAAGAAATAGTTCTGCTGATTCTCCGTAGATTCACTGAATGAAGATAAGCAACCTCGTGCTATATTTGAAGAAGGATAATGAGATACTGCCAAGCTGTGGAATCCAGATCGAATACCAGACAAGACAATATTCAATACTTCCGTAGCATCAAATTATCACACTCCAGCCAATGAGAATTTCCTTCCCAATTGAAAATGACCTTGAAATGTCAACCAGAGATAACGAGCCCAAAATCGTTTCTCAACACACGAATATCGTCTCACCAACCGTCACGATCACAATGTAGACTTCACGGACGTTAGAGTTCGCAACTTCGAATTTCTAAATCGCCTCTACCCTCACACGAATGCCTCGTACTGTTTTACGACCAGATACGAGCATAATCATCATCCTCACCATTGAATAAACTTCAAATGAATTGCCAGCCACAACTGAACAACCATCTTTCTCAATGTTCATGTAAGGAATCAACCGTTTATGTCAAATTTCAATGACGTGGCTGTTTCCATTCAATTCCAACCGTTACGCTCATTTCGATGCTTTAATTGGTTACGCGTCGATGCAAATGTTTTCGCTTACGTAAGCGTCCGTAGTAACCGCTTGACGTCACCATGACTGCCTCGCTCATGTACGCAAAATTCGTGGTCTCCTAGTTACTAATCCACTAGACGCCAAATTATTAATCTAGATACGCCGACTAAATTATCTAGCTTAACTCCTACTTAGAATTAACATATAATATCAGACAAGTTAGTTTGATAGATAATAGCGATTTAATACGCTACAAATACCCCTCCTTCAAAAGTCTGTAATCAGGCTTTACAATCTCACCTAATTATCTATCAACTAAATTTCTATCAACTTCCTTATTCTATCTTACACAACAATACAACATTACTGAACTTCTTATCTACATTATTATAATACATTACTGATATATTTAAGTACTATGTAATTCCTCTACTCAAATAATCAGACATAACATTATTGCTCCCCTTGATATATCGTATCGTAAAGCAATAATTTTGAAGTGCTAGACTCCACCTCATGACTCTCGCATTTCTCATCCTCCCTTCCTTCATGTACTGTAGTCCGCAGTGGTCCGTCTCAATCACAAACTGCTTTCCACACAAGTACCTGTCAAACCGACTAATTCCCCACATTATCGCTAGACATTCTCTCTCCTCAACTGAATATCTCGTCTCTCTTTCCAATAGTTTCCTACTCGCATATGCAATCGGGTGGTTTATCCCTTCATACTGCTGTATCAGGACACAACCTATTCCTCTTCCCGAAGCATCAGTTTGGATCACGAATTCCTTCTCCAAGTTTGGTAACTTTAGTATTGGTGTCTTAGCAAGTGCTGCTTTCAGCTTACTAAAACTCTCATCTAATTCTTCGTTCCAATCAACATTATTAGCTGCTGACTTCTTTGTCAAGTCACTTAATGGTGCCATCAACTCAGCACAATGAGGAATAAACTTTCTGTAATAGTTTATTGCTCCCAAAAAGCTTCTTATTTGTTTCTTCGTTTTCGGTTGTGGCATCTCCACAATTTTATCTATTGATTCTCCTTTAGGACTGATGTCGTCGTTGTTTAACGTATGACCCAAGAAATCTATGCGACCATACCCTAATGAACATTTCTTTGGTTTCAAAGTCAGGTGAGCATCTCTCACTCTTTGAAAAAATTCTCGTAAAATCTTCATATGTTTAGTCCATCCTTCTGTATGAGCTAGTATGTCATCAACATAACTCTCCAGATTCTCGGTTCCATGCAAAATCTTCCTTATCAGTCTGTTGTAGCTTGAAGCACTGTTTACTAATCCAAATGGTAATACATTGAATTTATACAACCCACTTGCACAAATGAAAGTCGTATAATCTTTTGATTCTTCGCTCATTGGAATTTGCCAATACCCTTTGCAAAAATCAAACTTGCTATATATTTTGCTGCCACTCAGTTTATTGAAGATATCCTCGTTTGACATCATCGGCTCTGGATCAAAAACTGTCACTTTGTTCAATTGTTTATAGTTACAGCAAAGTCTATTGCTTCCATCAGCTTTCTTAACAACAACAAGCGGTGCTGCGTAAGCTGCTTCTGATCTTTCTATTATTCCATTCTCTAACATTATCTCAATTTCCTTATCAATTTCAGACTGTAGATGATACGGTGTTGGGTATGCTTTCATCCTAACAGGTTCATCGCTTGTCAGATGAATCTCGTGTTTCACCATGTCCGTTCTTCCTGGTTTATCCGTAAATATGTCTTGATATTCTCTCAGTAATTTCTCTAATTCACCTCTCTGTTCATCTTCTAATTGTGGATTAATATCAACATCCTTGTACGTCTCAGTTTGCTTACTAACATACAAATTCAATATCTCCTCCTCTTCGTCTTCACCTTCTCTACCATCATGTACAATAGCTGACACATATGCTATTGTCTCAGAACCTGACAATTCTTCTTCACTCCTCTCGTAATATTTCTTTAGTATGTTGATGTGGTATGTTTTCAGTTTTCCACCATCAACCTCAACTTTGTAATCGTAATCTCCGATTTTCCCTCTGACAACAAATGGTCCTTGCCATTTAACAAGCATCTTATTATTACAACTCGGCAGTAACAATAGGACTTTATCACCTATCTCCAGTTTTCTATATCGTGCCTTTTTATCGTAGTATTTCTTGTTCTTCGCATTAGCTTTGTGAATTGCTTTCTGCGCCATGTTACATGTTTCCTCTATACGTTCTCGTAGATCTGTCATATATGTGTACACATCCTTCACCTCGTCTTCCACTTTTTCGTTTGTCCACAGTTCCTTCAATATCTGTACCGGACCTCTACATGATCTTCCGAAGATTAATTCGAAAGGCGTGTATCCGTGGCTCTCGTCTACAGTATCTCGTAGTGCGAAAAGTAATGGTGCCAAGTATCTATCCCACTCTTTCACTTGTTCACCTATCAATTTTCTCAGTGTAGTCTTAATTGTTCCATTCAGTCGTTCCACACAACCATTTCCCATCGCGTGGTATGGACTTGTCATCGTATGCTTGATTAATAACATCTTGTTTACTTCGGCCATTAGTTCTGACGTAAACTGGCTCCCTCTATCTGTATGAATTCTTTCTGGTACGCCCATCCGACAGTAAAAGTTAAACAAGGCTTCCGCCACCTCCTCGGTACTAATACCTTTCAACGGTATTGCTTCAGGATATCTGGTGCTTAAGTCGATAATCGTTAATACATAACGATATCCTCTCATAGACATTGGCTCTATGGCTCCTATGATATCTACACAGACATGCTTGAACGGCACATCCAGCACTGGAAGATGTCCCATCGGTGCCTTGTAGTTCACTTTCTTATCCACTGCTTTCTGGCATACATCACAACTTAATATGTATCGCCGAACTTCTTGATTTATCCCTGGCCAATAAAATTCATTCACAATTTTATCGTGAGTCTTTTTCATGCCTAGATGAGCTGACAGTAGCGAGTTATGTGCTACAGCTAGAACTTTGTTTCTCAACTGTTTCGGTACCATCAACTGCCATTTCGCTTCATCTTTCAATACTTCCTTCCATCTCCGGTACAACAGTCCATCTTTCTTTACGTACAGTACTTTTTCTGTACTCTTCTCATCGCCATTCCATTCAGATGCTTTATCCCAGCAATTCTTCAATGTTTCATCTGTCTTCTGTAATTCCTTTATTTCTTTTGTGGTTATATTAAGGTCGGGCATTTCTGTGACCTTGAGTGGTTTATATTTCACCACTTTCTTCGACTCAGCTCTCGTTTCTATCGCTGCTGTCGTTTGATGTGCGTCACTGTTCATGACGTCATCACTTCCAACTTTCTCTATTACGTCATCATATTCCGTGCTCATTTCATCACTCTCGAATCTTACTGTCTTCTTGGCATCTTGCCAACGTGAATTAGCATTCACATTTCTCTTGAGTATTCCTTTATACTTAACTTTTTCTTGTTTCTCACTCATAATCGTCTCATTCACTTTCTCTCCTTTGTCACAATTAATTATATTTTCATCCGTGTTCTCATTCGTTACTGTATATTTCAACCCTCTCACGCGTCCAATAATTATCGGCTTTACTGGTTCATCCATAACCATTGCCTCAATTTCACCAGTAAAATACTCGCTCTCAATGTTTACATGGGCTGTAGGAAAACACCTTAAGCTCCCATCAACTAGGATGCAGTGCGTTTCCTTCCCAGTCAAATCACTATCCTTGATTAGCGATCTCCTCACGATACATGTACTCGCTCCAGAATCGTAAAGACAATTGGCGTCTACGCCATTGACCTTCGCTTGACATTCGTCTATACTTTCAATGTCAATGCAACCATCTTTCCGTTCTGTAACTACCGTACTTGCTGCCATGTGTTTCGGTACTTCTTCTTTACCTTTCCTATCCTGGCGTTCTACTGTTCTGTCAATTTCATTCGATTTCGTATTTTCATTCGTCTGTACAGCTCTATACGCCCTATTCTCGTAAATCTGTACTGCTGCAGCTGTGTGTTTAACAAACCCTTTGTTAAACACTTTAGTTTTATACACACAGTCAAATGCTTTATGTCCAAATCGGCGGCAAATAGAACATTCGACCTTACGTCCTGTCACTGGTCCTCTATTCATATTTCCCGGAAATCTCTCTTTGGATTTCTCTTCAAATAACTTTCCATTACCTCTGTCATTATCAAATCTCCCTTGAGGTTTCACAGAATTCTCGGCATACTTGTACCCTTGAGATTCACTGTAGGACTTCGCACATATCCATTTGTCCTTTAAACTCATTTTATCCCTCTCCTTATCCCGTTCATCTCTTAATTCTATTTCTCGCAATCCCGCTTGGATCTCAAGCATCCTAAATTTGAAGTCTCTCTCTTTCGACTGCCTCATTTCATCAACCTCACGTTGAAGTCTCGCTTTGTTCGCCTGATATTCACATTCCAGCCTAGCATCACTCGCTTCTCGTGCAAGTTTCACTTCGTTCGACTCACATTCACGCTCAAGTCTGGCCTCGTTCTTTTCTGCTTCACGTGCAAGCCTAATATCATCCGCTTCACGTAGCTTTTCGGCTATTTTACTTTCGGCCAGCTTTTTCTCTTCTTCCATTATCTTCATTTTACTCCTTAGATCTGCTACTTCTTTTGCGCATTCCTCTGCTTTCCTTTGTCTGAAGTTGTCGTATTTGTATCTGACAAACTCTTCCAGATCCTCTCCTTCCAACCAAATTGTACGGCCAAGATCAAACCACTGTTTAAATTCTGTGACTGTCATCTTACTCACTTACTTTGTTAAGTAGTAATAAATTTAACGCTCAACTATGCGCTATATAATTTCACACTCGCTTATAATAATTATTAAAATTATTAAGCGTCACACTAGTGTTCCCTCTTAACGTGATACAATCTCTGGTATATGTTACGCAATAAGGATTATCGCACCGACTCTAATGCTTAAAATCTATACATGCGCGTTGCGCTATGCTTAACAATTTCCAAATAGATCGTCATTTTAATTAGCTTTGTCTCTTCAATATAAATGTCAGTAAAGTTCAATCTAATCAACAATAATATTGTTAATTTAATCCCGACGCGAGCATCCCATTTGTAACGTCTCCGTTTTTATGCTTATTTTAGCGGGTAATTGAAAATGTACTGCATTTAAATGATCTGTTCAAAGAGACACCAATTCTTTATAAATGTATGATATAATTGAAACTATTAAATACACAATACAATTACGCAATATTCCTATTTACTTATTTGGCGTATCACTAATTATAATTATCTTTTAGCTTATCTGTGCTCCACAGTTGAGATATATGACATGTCGTTTCTGCAGTGTAAAACGGCCTTGAAATAGTTCTGTAGATCTCTGTAGATTCACTGAATTAAGATAAGCAACCCCGTGCTATATTTGAAGAAATAGTTCTGCTGATTCTCCGTAGATTCACTGAATGAAGATAAGCAACCTCGTGCTATATTTGAAGAAGGATAATGAGATACTGCCAAGCTGTGGAATCCAGATCGAATACCAGACAAGACAATATTCAATACTTCCGTAGCATCAAATTATCACACTCCAGCCAATGAGAATTTCCTTCCCAATTGAAAATGACCTTGAAATGTCAACCAGAGATAACGAGCCCAAAATCGTTTCTCAACACACGAATATCGTCTCACCAACCGTCACGATCACAATGTAGACTTCACGGACGTTAGAGTTCGCAACTTCGAATTTCTAAATCGCCTCTACCCTCACACGAATGCCTCGTACTGTTTTACGACCAGATACGAGCATAATCATCATCCTCACCATTGAATAAACTTCAAATGAATTGCCAGCCACAACTGAACAACCATCTTTCTCAATGTTCATGTAAGGAATCAACCGTTTATGTCAAATTTCAATGACGTGGCTGTTTCCATTCAATTCCAACCGTTACGCTCATTTCGATGCTTTAATTGGTTACGCGTCGATGCAAATGTTTTCGCTTACGTAAGCGTCCGTAGTAACCGCTTGACGTCACCATGACTGCCTCGCTCATGTACGCAAAATTCGTGGTCTCCTAGTTACTAATCCACTAGACGCCAAATTATTAATCTAGATACGCCGACTAAATTATCTAGCTTAACTCCTACTTAGAATTAACATATAATATCAGACAAGTTAGTTTGATAGATAATAGCGATTTAATACGCTACATGCAGGTGTCACGATATAGACTATCCCCCGTATTAATTGTATCCCCCCAAAATTAAAAAAGTCGAAAAACCGCTCCCGCGTGTAGTTTTTTGGCAAATTAATTTTCATCTGCTTTGTTTTGAACAATGACACTAACTGGTATGTTTTTTCCGACTAGATAATTTGTTTTGCCCTGTTTTTAGAGCACTTAAATCATTAAAAACACTTAAAAACACTCAGAGTCACTGAATAAATTCGAGTTGCCTTTATCTGAGCATTGCCTAGTACACTTAAAACAATTAGAGTCACTTAAAATTTTGATTACAGCATAAATATTTTTATTATGCGCCTTTTTCAAAAATGGAGATAGAATAGTTTATCCCCCCGGATAGTATAGACCGGTTAATTCCATCCGGTGGGATAGACTAATTCATCCCCCCGGATAGCTTTCAGGGGGGATACTCCGTTTCATGACACCGGCATGCTAGATTTATCATTTTAAGGTTTGGTCGGAAACAAGTTTAGCTTCCAGCCTCAGCAGATGATTGGGCCTAGAGCAGGGATGCCACTCGTACCTTTTTCCACCTAGATCTAGTTTTTTGTCTTGTCTAGGTTTCTAGGTTTTTCCCAGGATCTAGCTTTTTTCTCACGTCGATTTTTCCGACTTGTTACACATAAAATTGACTTTTTTATTTGAAAATGCACAAAAGACGTGAAAAAGTCGAAAATATTGTGAATACGGACCCCGTAAGTTGCGTAAGTTGTAAGTTTTGAATTGAAGCGAAAGACTAAAAAATACGGTTCTCCAAAAAATTCAGGAAAAGGAGCAAATTTTGCTCAGATGACTATAAAAAGTTCCTGAGAAATTTAAATTTCAAACGCTAAAAATAAAAAATCCATGTGTTTTCTCAGAAATTCTCAATCTAGCCTTTTCTAGCCTTATTTTGGCAGGATCTGACTTTTTTAAAATTTAGAGTGCCATCCCTGACTTTATCGTAATCTTGAATATTTACGAAGATTTTAGAAGATGTTCAAAGTGAGCGATAATTCAGGTTGTCGCTTGTTTACGTGGCGGTGGCGAAATTAATGTTTTCAATCCCGTACTAAGTAATTCTAATTAAGTTCGGTTAATATTAAGTTCTGGGTAGAGAGAAGGGCGAAACTGCACAATCGAGAGAAGGTGGATTGATAAATGTAACTCTTTATGTAGATAGGGTTACCATATTAAGTGCCCAGATGAAAAAGAGGACGCACAAAATGTTTGTCCGGTTAGGCCTACCATCCCGTACCCGGCTCCTAGCCTCCTAGTGCTACGTACGCCAATGTTAAGTGTTGTTCAAATGAAAGTAACGTTAAACTACACAAAATTGTGTTCTTATTGTACATGGTTTCAATTTAAACTGGTAAACACGCACACTAGATACCCGTACTCCAAGCAATATGGCTGCCAACGAATGCTATAAAGTTAGAGCGCAGCGACCTATCCTATCGACGGCATCGCAACATGCAAAGCGGTCAACAGAATGACTGCACTAACCCTAAAACTAACCCTAACCGACCCTCACGGCGCCTAACCTGAGCCCTAACCGACCCTCACGCGATAAATAGTCGCTGCGCTGTAATTATATAATAGTCGCTGCGCTCTAATTTATGGCATTCGTTGGCAGCCATATTGTTTGGAGTACGGGTATCTAGTGTGCGTATTTACCTTTAAACTTTATTGAGAGAGTGTTCAGTACTCCAGTACTTCAGTACACATTACATTACATTTCATTGCTGTCACTGACTGTATACAGAAACAAAACAGTGACAGATTCGTCGCTTTTCGAACACAGTGTCAAGTGCTACAAAATTTGGTTGCTTTGGTATATGACGTTCCACGAACGCTCTCAACATGCTTAGGCGTTTCGACGTGCGCCTTTAGATCCAGTTTGACACCCTTATTGGCAACTGACACAGGGGCCAATAGGTTCCGCTGCCGCATGTCAAACATTTAGCTTCCCAGCCATCACGACCTGCACGAAAACACTTAGCCTACGCTTCGGCATTTGTTATGTGAAATTTTTTCGTTAAATTGAAGAATTAATTATTTTATTTAGATCTACATTTATCATTAAGTAACTCGCGTTATATTTATGCGTTTGGTTTACAAAACAAACCGCATCAAGAACCGGAAATCCAATGGTAACCATACTATTGAGGTAAATATTGCTGGAACGAGTGCCTTAGTTCACGGAACGGAATAGCCTAGTACCGTTTATAACACGGAAAAGTAAGTAAAATCGATCGATCGTGGACGGACGGGAAAAACCCGGACAAAAGTCGTATTTCTGGAAAGCCGCCCGGACGCCCGGACAGGGGTCTAAAAAGAGGACATGTCCGGGGAAACCCGGACGTATGGTAACCCTATATGTAGATAGAAGTTGGTTTGATGACTTGCCGAGGGCATTATTTTGTCCACTTTAAAAGCAACCACGACTGTCAATAGTGGGTGTGGCTCGAAACCCTTATCTCCCAAACGAATTTCGACCGGATTCTTTATGTATCAAATTCAGCAGCTCAATTCTGCAGCTGCTGCTGGAGAACACTACAGACAGGAGTAAAATTATATCGGCTTACTTTGTAGCACTGGAATCGGCTTATCTTTGTTTCTAAAGACTGCCCTGAATTGCTGAGCAGGACACAATAATTAGCAATTTAGCGGAAATCATGACAAATGGTACACTGACCAAACAAGAACTACCAAAACTACCCAAATTCTGAAGCCAAGTAGTAATGATGTTTTACTGAGTGTCCAAGGAACAAAACATTTTTATATTTGACAGTTTATAAATTTGAAAGATATCACTGGAGAGAAGCCATTTAGTCATACAAATATAGGATTTGTACAAATCTTAGCAGTAAAGTGTTCTCATTATTATGATAGTATCATATAGTTATTATAGTGTTAAAAATAACAATAATAATCATAATAGTAAATAATATCATAGTATATTATAGCAGTTCTTGTCATACAATATGTAAACAGCAACTAAAACTATTATCATTTTCTTAAATTTTTCTGCAGTATATGCAAGTTTTATCATTTTAATTGTGCAAAGATAGCATTTGTGCAAATATTAGCAGTAAATTATACTCATTATGATGTTAAAGTTCCATATTAGTATAGTAAACAATAACATTATAATCACATAATACCAGCTATGAATCTGTGCAATCACACTCTATATAATTATGTTCATTTCTAAAGGCATTTCAGCAGATTCTATTTATCATGTATATGCTATTGAATTATTAATGAATTATCCTAATGCCTGTTATGGTCATATGACATTGTGTTATCTATGCATTTTATTTCACAGTTGACATCTCCCATTGCAATTGGCCAAAGCCATAAAATATTTTGCAACCAAAACAAAAAGATTTGCAAGCGCTTTTAGTGTTTAAATGTGTTTTAATAGATTTCGTTCCTTTGTTTAATCTAGACAATGGATCATACAATCGAAGAAGACTTGCAACATGTTCTTGCTGGAAAAGCTGTCTCATCAATTGATGCAGATGATATTTCAGATGTCAAAATGCATCCCCATGGTAAACTGATGCAGTCATCTTTTGTTAAATTTCTCCAGATGGGTCTGCTTATTTACCATAACATTCCCTTGCAAGGCATATGTGAGCCTTATGGTGAATTCTTTCTGTTGCGTGATATAATTGGAAGTTCACAAGAAAATTCTATTTATGAATTTATACTGCACTCTTTATGAGTCTTCTTAGCAAAGATTTTCTTAATTGAAAGTGTTAGATGAATGTTTTAGTGCCTAGATACACTTTGGGGTGTTACTTACAACGTATTTAAGTTTTGCTGCTGCTAAAACTATGTTGATGATTTTTTTTGTAGAGACGTATGTTCCAGTCACCAAGAAAACAGTGACATACATTGTTGCAGGGATTTTCTTCAATGACAAAGGGGAAGTGTTGATGATACAAGAGGCTAAGAAATCCTGTTACCAGACATGGTACCTTCCTGCAGGTCGTATGGAACTCAATGAAACAATTGAGGTGAGGAACAGTCTATAAATAATTCGGCTTGAAGGTGTGCTCTAATTTGCATATTCATAAGCATGTTTATTTCTTTATTATTCCCAATGAATCTGTTAACAAAAGAAAATACTGTTTGATACAAAGTATTGGCATCTTTGTTATAATGACCATACAATTTGAAACAGTGTAGTGCATTTGTGCAGGACTGTGCTGAAGACTTTGTGGGGCGCGGTGGTGTAGTGGTTTTGTCAATGCCTTAGAGCCAGAGGTTCGAATCCACCTCAAGCCACCGCGTAGAGACCTTGAGCAAGTTCTTCACTCGCAATTGTTTAGGTGCTTCGGCGTGAAACGTCGATTCAGTGTCCGCTCTGTAGTCGGGAGCGCCTCTGAGTAGAGAGCGAGAAGGAGCGCTATAGAAATGGAGAAATAAAAATGAATAAAAAATATGGACGTTGCAGCAGTATCTTCTTGTTGAGAAATTTTGTTCAATTTTTTCATTAGCATCATAAAGGCTAGTGACACGTTTGTTTTCACACTGTTGGTGCTATGTAAATTGTCAATTGTAATTGCATGGTCAACAGCAGTTTTGTGGTTTCATGTGCTGCAAAACTAAGTAGTGACCAAACAAAAATTCTTTCTGCCCACCAGGTTTATACAACTAAACACTGAATTTGGCTTAGAAATTATGTTGGTCCAAACATTGTATGTGCTAAATCTGTCATTTTGTCTGGTTTTATTACTAAATCTATTATTTTGTCTGTGTAACCAATTTGTAGGAAGGCGTTATAAGAGAAGTTCAAGAAGAAACAGGTCTTTTATGTAAACCAACAACTTTACTTGCTGTTCAAGTCAATCCGGGTTGCTGGTATCGCTTCACCATGACAGGAATCATTACAGGTATAACTACAGACCCTCCCTCCTTCTTGTTGTGCTTTGCGAATTGGTTTCTCTGGCAAGTTAGACTCTGTGTTTGAAGATTACAGCGTTTAGTGTCATACTGAAATGGCTTAATTCAGTACTTCCAAATTATTAGTAAAACATAAGTAAATAGTACTATGAAACAATTGCATACACTTAAAAACCACAAGGTTTACAAGGTGAAGAGGAAAAGGAAAAACACAGTGATAGTAATAAATAAACTGCTTCCTTATTTATCTGAGGAGTGCATTTGAAGCTAGAAGGCAGGAAATAAATGTAAATTACCCTCTTCAACCTTCATTATTTTAAATAATGGGATGGGTTTATCAGATAACGAAGGAAATTGTTTAAGTGTCTTCATCCGTCTGATAAACATGTTTCGTCGCTGTGCTCTTGAGAATCTCTTAAAGGATGTTGAGTTATCCTACGTTATCTTTGATTTCCATAAAATATTTTATTTAATCTACTCTTGTTAGCAGTGCCTGTGAAGTGGTGTGATGGTTGTGTCATGGTTGATTTTAAGGTGGTAAACTCAAGACCACCGATCAACGTGATGAGGAATCTTTACAGGCTGGCTGGTTTCCTGTTGATGAAATTAAAAGCGGACGCATTCCAATCAGGTGATATATCTTTGTGATATCTTAGACTTTATTGTGTAATGTTTGGTGAATAATCCTTTGATATTTTGATATTTTGTGAATTGCCCTTCGATATCTGGTCATGGGAATTAATCTGTGCACTTCTGACCACTGTGTACTTCATTAAAAGAATTTTAAAGTTTACAATTTCTTAAAGCTCTGGTTGCAGGTTTTCCTCTTTCTCTTATGTACTGTACAGTACTGTACTTATGCAATTCCACTGTATTGCTAGATGTGATATTGAAATTCAGTTGCTGAGTTTCATCATTTTACGTGTTACTCTTTACAGAGCTAGTGACATATTCAAGTTGATCGATATCGCAGTTGCTCATCGGTCAGCCGCAGTTAAGCATACTGACCTTCGACCTGTGATTAAGCCTCATACCAAACTTCTTCTGAGGATAGTCATGGTTCATTGTACCAGTGAAAGGTATTCATTGTTCATTATTCATTATTTCCATTTTATATATATTTATGCAAATAAATAATTTCTGAATAGCATCAGTGCTGCTCTAAATTATTGGTTACTTTAAACAATATCATAATGCAATTCTCAAATAACTTTGTAGGGTTTCGTATAGACTTTGGGATAGGCAGGTCAGAAGGAAAGTCAGATTGGTTTAGCTTTCGTTAAGTAATTTAGTCTTAGGTAGGTTAACATATTTGATAAGCTTTTTGTTCTCGTGGAGTCATACCAACCTAATTTTTTCTGCGTTTAGGTGATTTACATGAACGTCTGCTGTGGTGATATATCAGATGCAATGCCCTATAATTGTGACTGGAAATAAGCATGCTGTTGTTCTATTTTGTTTGTTTGTTTGTTTGTTCAAGGAGTGAAGTGATGCTATTGTCCAATCATAGAAAGAGAAACCATCTGCCAATCACGCTCACTCACCGAGATTACTCGTTGAACTTTACTCTACTCAGAGTCTGTGAGGTTGGTGTCATTTCTCTGAATTATTGCTCTTGGTGGTCTGTTAATGAGTCCTTTGATCCTGCAGATTGGTCTCCATCTAATCATCTTTGGCTAGTTGTTTGCATATCTCTGTAAACAAGCATTAGAATTTTACACCGAGCGCAAGTTTGGAAGTAGGTGCGGCTTTCTGAAGTGTACCTCTGAGTAGATATCTTGAAGAGGTGCTATTTGAATTCTCAGAATGAATAAATGAATAAATAAGTAGCAAGTAAGCGATGCTCTGGCCCCCACATCAAATAATTTTCAGTATTTAAAGTAACCTTTATTGGCACTGACTTGTAATGTAACGTTCTTGTCAACATCTGATATATCATGTTGGAATGAACTATTTCATGTATAGTTGAAATAGTATATTACTAGCTAACAATATAGACAGACATGCACAAATAAATTTAGCTAAAGATAATTTTGGTTTACAACAAAATTTTCCGTTTACAACAAAATTTTCCGGTTGAGCAATAAACTCTTTCAGTATAATGTTTCCACGTATTTGCCTTCTTTGAGTCTTTTTTTATCATATATTCATTGATACACAAAGCATCACTTTACGTCTGAAATCAAGCATAGTATGTTTGCATATACATGATGCTTAAAAGAAATGTTTGCATAAAGAAATGCACAAAGAAATGTTTGCATAGCTTGAACTTCCTTGAAGGGGCGCTATAACAAGTGTGCATACAAACAAATAAAAATTGTGACAGGAACTTTGGATTCATCCATCAGCAGATCAGGGGCGTAAGTAAATGAGAATTTCCATCTAAGTCCGATTGTTGAACACAGGAGCTTTACTGTACCAGGCTCACCATCAGACTGCATAGCAGTGCTTAAGGACGGTTTACTGTGGTCATGAGATTCTTAAGAACACCAGAACCATCATTCATCTGAAGACAACTGTTGATATAGAGGCATGTAACATATGACTGATTACCTTACAGTACTGTATATATTAGGAAGAATCATGATTGCATACTTTATTTATACTTTATGTATGAATCATAATTGCATACTTTATTACATACTTTATATATTAATCATAATTGCATACTTTATTATACTTTATATATGAATCATAAATTTGCATACTTTATTATACTTTATATATGTATTTTTGTAGGAAATATTTGGTCGTACAGAGTTGGCTACGTCCCTCCACGGAGTCTTATCCGTGGAACACAGTGGGCGACCCGCAGCCGTCAACGATGGCATTTGCATCACTGTTTTGGCATCGCTGAAAGATCCCACACTGCCAAAGATTGTCGCTAAGGACTCTTTTGTTTGGCTGCCTGTCAGCAACGGTGATCTTAAAAAAGAAATCCTTGAACGACTTGTAGATGGTCGAAACGTTCCATTAGTAGGAACGTAATTGAAGTGACAGGTGAATCTTTCAAACCGACAATCTTTAGCATTATATAATTTCTCAGTTGATTAGGCATTTATTATTCAACCAAGTGCAGATACTAATGAGGGTCGTTATTTGGTTATCACTAGAAAATGTGTAGAATTTGTAAAGAATTGTTTTACTACAGTCTATTTATTACTATTAAGTTTTCTGGTTTTTCATACATAGTCTTGTTAATGCAGATCAATCAAAACAATATTTGTTTGATTCAACCAATCTAATTGTCATCGACACAATTAGTTACAAGTTACACAGGCAAATTTTTAGCAGCCAACTGCAATTAAAATGTTAGAGGAATTTTGTGTTAATTTATATGCATTATTGCATTTATACATAAGACTTGTGGAAATTAGTTCCAGTATCATTTGTTGGAAGTGAAGTTATGTGTCCTTGGAGTAAGTCATATTTGTTTTATCATGGAGGAAAAAGTCCACGGAGAGCATGGCTTGGCTCAATACATTTTATTTGTAGGTTTATGTAAATCACAAAGCTAAATTTTAATTTACATGTGTATTCAATGATGTTCATTCAATCTCATCATTGTATTCAGTCTGCTTTTGTACCAGTTGGTCAGTGGTCACACTGCATTGTCAGAAGTGAATGTGCTGATACTCATGTCAATCAAATTAAAGTTTAAAAATGAGTAGGACTTTTTAAATGAGTACATATCGGCACATTTGATTTGAAGACAGAGTAATGTTTACTGTACCAGTATATTTGCCTTCACAGACTGCATGTTTTCTTCATTGAGAATACTATTTGAGCATCACTTAATATGATAATTTATCAAGAAGTTCAATATTCTGCAGGCATTACGATAGTTTTTTTAGCCTTGAGCAATTAATCAAGAAGTCGCATGGCTACAGCTGCCATATCACTTGAGATTTGCACACTTTGACTTAAAAAATATGAAAGTGCTGTAATTGCACATGGAAATAATTGCACCAGAATTTAACAGGGAGAATAAGAAGAATATTGTTTATTATGCTTCATTTGTTTTGTAAATTCTGTGATGTTGTTTTTAACTGCTTAACTATGATAACATAATCATTTGGTTGATTTATGAATATTATTTGTTGTAAATCAATGATGGCGTCACTCTGTCAATACTTTGAAGACTTTTCAACAGCCCATCAGTATCTTCAGGGTCTTAATTTTTTAAAAAAAACTACTCTTTGATAGTTTTTACTCGAAGTAGTCACTACATTGTTCACTAATATGCAGGACTCTCTTGCCTGCATTAGATGGCAAGTGGTCAGATGAGTAACTGGGCCACCATGTCGCCTGTGGCTTAGTGCTGTGACTAAGATGCATTCCAGCAGTTCACTAAGACAACACTAAATCTGACTATGGTCAATGCTTGAATAGACGACCACCCATGAAATACCAGACATCTGCACTAAATCAATCTGTCGCCCCTTTGAAGTTAGTAAACTGGTTCCCGTGACTTTGCTTTTTATGACACTGTAGAAATTTTGAGATTATGATAAATGAACTTCTTTCAGCTGTTAGTTCTGTTCAGTCTGCTGTCTTATTTTCATTTGTCTCTTTGTTTCAGACTTGTCTTTTCAACTGGGCATCCACCATAGGCGCTCTTAATCTCAGTGAACCAATCTTCATATTGACCTAATCATGGCTTTCCCAGCCCGTGGCCCACCATGCCTTAATCCTTTACCCGTTTGCCCCGATTATATCCGTTGGAAACGGGCTTAAAATTTAAAAATGAACCGGTAAAGGGTTAAACAATGGCCCTCAGCCTCTGCATTCGGGAGCGCCTCTGAGTAGGGAGAGCTTGAAGGGGCGCTATAACAAGTGCACATACAAACAATCTATGCCAGTCTATGCCCATGCAGTCTGAGTCTATGGCGCTATGCCCATCAATATATATGCCCAGCCTATACTCAGTCTGCGTCCGGTTTATGCCCAGTCTATGCCAGTTTATGGTATGGACCTGCTGACCGGACCGGTTGAAGCTGGGCAACATGACGCGAGACAGACTCAGACAGAGAGTGGCGTCGGACCCCTACGGGCATAGCCCAAGGATTTTGATGATGATGATGATGATGACGACGACGACGATGATGATGATGACGATGATGCCAGTTTATGCCCATGCAGTCTATGCTATAATACCGAAACATATATAGTCGCATGTTTCGACATATCTAATTGCAAAAAATAAAACAACCTCTCAAAGAATTATTAAAAATATTTGCAAAAAATTTAATTTGGGCATGATAGAATATTTATGTATTTTTATTACAAATTATTTTATTTGGACATTTTTAAATAACATCAAACATTATATTTTTAGTAAATTTTAATTGTTTGTTTTTAGTAAATGTCTAGAAAAAAGCATAAAATAAACTGATAAAGGTGTCAGATTCACTCTATGCCATTATGTTTATTTTCTCCAACTTGTAAATTTGAACTTCTAGTGGACATCGTCAAACTAACAAAAGTGGTCCTTAAGTCAAGAAAGGTTAGGAACCACCGAGATAGACATATGTCACTGGTTGATGCCTAGTGCAGTAGACACTGCTGCTCGTAATCAATAATCATGTCTATTCAATAGATGTAACATAAGCAAAACAGACGGTGTCCTGGTGCTCGATATTAGTTAAATAATTATTACTCAGCCAAATCTGTATCTACCACTTTAAAAGATATGTAAAGGGTGTATGATATTTACGACATGTGAAATGAGTTGATGGGGCTCAGACGAAAAGGAACAGACCAGATTTATAAACACTTTTGTAAAATCATAATAGTTTTCTCGTACAGAAATTGATTTTATTTCAAGCAGTGAGAAATCAGTAATACACACTGCGAACGGTATAATACAGATAATATAGAGCCTGCTTGTCTATTCACCTTTCTCCATAGTCTAATATTTACAACCACTGAACACTGGCATCAGCATACATCAGCATCAAGTTGAACAGCTCATGCTAATCCCAGGTCTACTGTGATGGCCATCTTGCATTTTTCCTTAGCAATGAATTGTTCCACTACATAACAGTAGTAATGGGCATTGCATGCCCAATGACAGATGCTCAATGACAATGAAATGGTAGCAATGAATGGTAGCAACAGGATCACTCTTTTAAAGTCTCCATAGAATGACCCTTAATTCTGAAGCCAGATTGATGTCTTTCAATTAGACTATTGGCCTAAGGCATTTTAGCAACTGCCAAACCACCACTCCCAGCAACTATGTACAGCCCTGGTCAAACTGGAGACTCACCTCTGACCCCATTAGCTGGACATTTGACACAGTCTCCCAAACTACATCTCTCAATAAGTTTTTGTCCCACAATAACAAATACCAATAATCTTTTGCTCAATCATCAAGCCTTACTCTCTTCAATATTTGCAATTTTTCAGCTTCATTGTGCCGTTAGTATCTCCTTTTCGCAGTCGCTATCATATACCTTACTATTTTACACAGCTATTCGGTGCTGTACTGGAATAATTGAACATGGCGGCAATTTCCATTTGCCATTATCTACAGGCAAAAAAACCTAACAGAGCACAAAATGGATATTTGGTAATATCGCATATAATATAACAATATAGAAGAATATGTTAGCATAATTTACATGCACATTAATGGATACAATATCTAATTCAAAATGCAGATTATCTACATGACAAGACTTTCATTACAGATAACGCATTGTACATCAAGTTGTATCGTGAAATGACGTATACGTTAAAACAGGTCACTTTTTGGCAGTAGAAGCAGTTGCACCGACCACATGAAAAACTGCCAAAAGTCACGACTGCAGAAGTTTTCAAGGATTTTGAAGAATTCACAGAAACAACAACAATGACAACACAGTAAACAACCGTTGCTACAAACAACAATTCTGAACGGGTGAGAAATTCCCAGTCCACATACAGATCAATGTAAAAATACAAACAGTAATCAGTGATCACAAGATAATATATTCATCAGTCATTGTACTCTAAAATATACACAAATCCAAAATAAATCTATAGAATGTTGAACATATTTAAACAAATGATCAATACATTTCCAATGTGTCTGCTGCTGGCGCATTAACGGCCAAATTGATGCAGTCTGCACAGGTTGTCATCGCAGAAATCAACACAAAAACAGCAGAAAATAGGAGATTGGCTAAGCAGAGGAGTGTGAGACCCTGTGGAAAGCCTTTCATTTCAGGGACACGCTCAACAAAGTAGCATTTTTCTTACATGAATTTGTACAACCTTGTACAGAAACCCTGTAGATTTAGGAACACCACACATTCTTTCAATGTTTCCCACATTAATTTAGAGATCACTAATGCTAGGGATTCAAAGTCAAATCTAGCCAACGTTTTCAAGAATATTTTCAACAACCAGTAACAATGTGAAATTTTTGTTTTGTTGAATGTGTGAAGTCTTGTTGTCTAAATCAGACTTCTGCTGCTAACTTCTGACACATTCGTAAATGCCCAGATCAAAAGAGTAACATTTACACCAAAGCACTGGAAAACAGAAAGGCATACAATTATCATCATCCCTGCATTATCAAAGTGCAAATTTTCCTCGACAGAAACTTTGTCCATGTTCAGCCTTTACACCTTTCTTGCAAGACAAGAATTCTCTTTGTAACATGGTCAGTAAATTTTACTTCTGCAGTTTAAAGCACGAGCTCTAAGTATACCAAAGCACATGAATTAGGAGCACCCTATGCAGACAAAGATATAATGGAAACAAGGTGCCATATAGATGTTTGTTACATTACACTACATTACAAGGCAAATACTGATATATTCATGCAGTGTCATTACTACTGTAGGCTAACAATGCACTTGCGGCTGAAGCCTTTGAAAGCAGCAGTGCAAATGTTCCAGGCTTTAGTAGAACCTCGTTATCAGCCTAGCATTTTGAGATTCACAACTACTTTCCTAGTACTGTACAGAAAAAAGGATGTTGGCTGTGATGATTGTGATGATGACAATGATTATGAAATTAAAACTAATAATCACGATGATTATAACAGCATCATTCAATCACACGATGAAAAGGATTTAAGTGACGAGTGAAAGAGGTTAACACGGTGGAGCAGTAGAAGAAAACACCGTCAGCAGCAGCAGCGACACAGAGAGGGGGACAGGAATTACACGCAAAGAAGGAAGTCCTCCTCCGCTGTGTCTTTACAGTCCAAGTGCCTAGCACCAGTCCTCATCTTCCGAGTCACTGTGTGTCTCCTTCGCTTTCTCCTCCTTGAATGGGGCAACGCTAGTCTTATGTGCACTGCTGCCGAGAACCCCTCGTTCCCCATTTCGGAGAGCCGTCTGCTCCGATCGGTAAGTCCTCGGCAGGGTGCTCGTTCCGCCCCTTGACCGACCTCCCAAGGCATCTGGCTTCTGGCCGAAAATGTCCTCCATCTCCACTTGGTGCCCAGGTCCTCTCCGGGCATGGGGATGACCGCCGCCGCCGTGCGTAGATGGAAGTGGAGAGACGTGGCTGACGTGTGGAGACGGATGGAGGATCTGGCTCGGGAAATGCGATCGGTTTCGATCGATGCGCATCAGCGATCCGTTCCACGTCCGGCCAAGCTGTTGACTGCTCGCCGATCTTGGCAGATTGGGTGTATGCACGGCCGAAGCGTCGCCAAACGGACGAGTCCAGTCGACCTCGTAAAGTCCGTGCGAGGGAGAGGCGCTGAGTCGCGGGAAGTTGATGCTGCCCGGACTCTTGTGCGGCTGTGGAATGGTAGGCGAGGGAAGAACGTGCGGCATATTGTTTTCGATTCTTCTCACTGATAGACTGAGCGCTGCCGGCTTCTGAGGAGTTACGACTGGTGGCTGAGGCGGTCGCCGGGTCGTGACCGTCCGTCCTGCCTCCTCGGCAAGTGACACGGTGGGACTAGGACTGCGTGACCGGTCAGTTAAGTTAGCCGTGCCGTAGTACTCGTAGGGAGATGTTGCCGTTGGAACCGGGTTTGGCGACGGACTGCGAGACCTCGTCTCTAAAGACGTGTTTCGTGACAGCGATTCACGGTCGGCAACATTCTTGTATGGGCTGGGCGAAGGTGAGCGTGTGACTTGCGATTGTTGCTGCAGTGGGGGCCGGTTGCCACGGCTCATCGAGCGACCACTGAGCAAAGGAGCAGATGATGGTTGCGACGAAGAAGGGGCGGAGATGCCCAATTCTTCATCGGCATGTCGAATACCTTAACAAAGAATTACTTTCATATTAAAATTAACAGCATTAAGAAAAAATGCTTCCATTTCCACAAATAAGATTCAAAATGCAGTAAAGCAGGAATGAAGAAAATGAAAGCAAGAAAATTGTTCCAAATAACTATTTAAGTCAACAGAACTGGCTTATTCTGACGAAATCTTTCAAAAAGTAATTGGGTGGGGTTAGGCCAATAGAGCATAAAGGAAAACATTCAAGATGAGTGAAAAACATTTATTAGATATGTTCTGCACTTGTAAAAGATTTATTAGATATATTATTATCTATATCATAGCTACAAAGTACAGAGCTTCTGCAAGGTATTTAAAATGTGCTCTTTTCCTAATACAAGCATACAACTTGGGTTCGAAATTTCCTCCCTTCACATAGATAAAGTGCATTTCAGACCAAGTCTTACGAAAAATTGCTCAACTTAGGAATACTCATCCAAGTGGGGCATAAATTTTATGTCAGACGCAGATATATGACATGTAATTTAATTAAATTTGACACAGTTCACCATGTTATAATCAGAACTGAATTATACTTTTGAATGGAACAGAACCTACCTCTGCCATTGGCATTCACCGGCTGATTCCTAGATGCCACCATTGAGCAGCTGCCACGATGATCGTCCTGCTTCGTTTTGTCTGCTACAGCTACAGCAGGTGCCACGTCTTTGAGAGGCACAGGTGAGCAAGGCATAATTGAAGGCGGCGGCGATGGAGGTCGAGGCTGCTGCAGCTGTGGTGGCACTTGAGACAAAGAGCAGGACGAGGTTGATGTGGCTACCGGCTGCAGCACAGTGGGAGCAGAGGTGCTCTGTGGTGCAAGGTGGCAGGTGGATGTAGTCGTCGACAGTGGATGGGCGGGAGATGTCTGCCCCACCCCGACATCGATGTCGTTGGTGAGCTGTTGAGCACAATCTATTAAGTCAGTCTGACCAGCAGAAGCATCGGGAACCGATATCAGACTACTGAAGGCACTGCTAACGGACTTATTGATGGTTGAGAATATCGAACCGATCGACTTGGTGAAGGTTGACGAACCAGTCCCGTCGGTCGCTTTCATTGTTTCAAACCCATTGTTGCGTACGTTTGTGTCTTTCGACGCAGCGACCAAAGAAAGATTATCGGTGAATGTCTGAGCTCTTGATGGTTTCATCGGACTTTCTGGCTGCGAAGTTTTTGAAACTTTGAGAGGCAGCAACGGGACAAAAGCTTCCAGGGATCCCTTTGTCTGAAAACATCATATTAAACAATGCATCCATGAGAAAGATGTGCCATGAATGAATGATAATGCTTACAAATTTCCTAAGAAAGTGAGGCAACAGCTGGTTAGTGTTTCTCTGTCCACGTTACATGCACAGTTGAGAATGTCTGTTCTGCCACTGAATGCAAGCATGCACCATTAGCTTAGAAGTACTTCAATGGTTGTAGGGCATCTTATTATCATTTCGCAATGCAAGTCATTGATCATGATTACATAAACTGCATAATCAAAACCAGCAGCGTCATATAAATGACATCACTTCTTCAATTGATATCAATTATAAAAATCAATGACCTGATAATTATGATAGAGTTACTCGCTTGAGTAGTTATCTGATGACGGCTTAAAATGTACAACGTCACATTAAATAAGAATTTAAGAAAAATTCAAATTTTTTGTATTAGCATGTAAACACATCTTTCACTGATTTAACCTCCTTCGGTGGGATTCGTTTCTCTGGCATAGCCATCTGCAAGTTCGGTGTTAAAAATGGAGGAGTCTTATCCGAATCCTGCTGCTGCAGCTGTGGACTTGGAGTGAGTGTCATTGATGCGGGAACATCCTCCATCTTCACAACCGGCTGATCAAGCTGAACACATCGAAAGCAGAAACAAAGGTGGCAATTCAGAGTTTCATAAAATATGTACAAACAACATATAAATATCAGACCAGTGTTTCACCCAGATGCATCGGGTCTCATTCAATGGCAGAAATTAACACTGCGCTGCAGATATATTTATTTTGCACGAACGTCTAGTAGAGCAAAGCACAATCTTTGTGCTCCAACGGATTCAACAATCTCAGGATCATTGCTTTTATATAGGAAAGTTGGCCATAGGCCTAGCTACAAATGGAGAAATAAATAAGAGTCCCCCTCTACTACTCTAATCTTAATGATCTCACTGATCAATTTAATACCAGAATCTGGCCACTGTATCAACGAAAACCGACAGTCTAGATACATAATTGATTAAGTCATTACTAATCTTGTCAATCTTGAGTTATTAAAATATGACATAATATTTAAAGATTTTTTCTATGTTGGCATGAGCCTATGTACTACCTTAGCTATGAGTGATTGGGACATTTAAAAATTCAAATACTACTAAAAACACATATACCATATTTTTACTATTAAAAAAACTACCTGGTTTGGCGATGGTTCCCGTTCATTCTGCTTAGAACCATTCTGGGAGAAATTCTGGGATCCCATTTGACAACGATCATCGCTTAGATGACGAACTTTATCAATGCTGCATAAAAACCAGGTGGATGGTAAGAAAATCACTGAGGTATTTGATCAAAGATAAAATTCAGTTGAGCAAAGCAAATGTTTTAAGATTACTAGTGACTATAGCTCCTGTTAGATCTCTGTTAGCGCAATGGTTACTGCAGCAATGGCATCTACCACATCAGCCCATCTTGTATCTGGCTTTTACTAGCAAACTATGACATCCATTTGACAATGTTTGCTAGTTGACAATCGATGTCATAGTTTGCTGGTAAAAGCCAGTTACATGATGGGTTGATGTGGTAGATGCCACTGCAGCAACCATTGTGTTAACAGAGCTAACAGGAGCTTACTAGTCACTAGTAATCTGACAATATTTGCCTGGAAAACTGTCACTTCATCTTATGACTTCCCAGTTGCTGTTAGCCTTCAGTGCTCAGCCTGTGATGCGGAAAGTGTGGAGAGTTGAGGTCAAGCCTCCTCTGATGTGTCACTTTGTAGGGACAATGAGTACGTCCTTCACTCACAATAATGCTCAGAACCATCAATGATCTACTGGTATATTAGAGTAATGTGGGCACCTCTGAGCTTTGGAAGAACTGCAGCATTAAATAGAGCTGCATTGTATTAAATACAGCTGCATTATATTGTATAAAATACAGTTTTATTATATATTGTATTAATTTTACTGTTGATGATGTTTGCAACTGACTGAGCATGAAGTCATGCATAACACGAAGAAACGTAGTAATTTGGAGCAATCGATGGCCAGAATTAAAACACAAAAATGATCAGACTAGTAATAATATATAAAAAGTCAATAGTTTCAAATCTCTGCAGGTATATATTTTTTAACTAATAATTTAACATCATCCACAAGATCAAGACTGGAACATTTCTTCACAACACAAGATGAAGATTGACATCTGCATGAAATTCAACCTGTGTGATGATCCCATTTCCCGTCCGTCCGCTTTCTGCTTTGGTCCTCCGTTACCTTCGGCCATTTCCAGATGTTCAGAGTTCAGGGTCTCTCTGGAATGATGAGGCGAGGTCTGCATCGTCCGCATCAAACGGTGGAATATCGTTGGCTTCTATAGCAAAACAAATTAATCAAGATAAATGCATTTAATTAAGAAATCAATAATAAAGCAGCCATTCATTAAGCAATGCAAAAAGCATGTCAATAAAATCACTCTGCTGTAAAAAGTCATTCAGATCACTACACGAGTTGCTGGCTTCAGATGATTTATAAGATGATGTCATATGAGAGTCGTCATGCTTGTGACAGAACTTTGGTAGTTCATAAAATTAATATCATGCAGACATCTTTGTTGGCACTCAATCATAGAAACATCATCTCATCTCATAGAGCTCCAATACCACTGCAGCTACGTTCATTACAGCCAAGCAGCTTGATATGCAAGTCAGCTTCCACAGAGATCGTTGTGTCCAAGAAACAGCACTTGACGTTTTCACTGGCTGCTGCTGCTGCTGTTGCTGCTGCTGCTGCTGCTGCATCTCCATCATAAGCACTACCTTTTGTCTGAGAGCCATATCTATATAAGATCATTGTCTTCATTACTTTGTGATATGCTTATTTATCAACCACTTTTTATAATACACTTCATTCTTCTGCATTGGTGTAATCTCTATAAAGTAAACCATGACATTTCAGCCACCTTCCTCTGATATTTTTAGCAAGTGATCGGTGCTATATACACATATAAATATTAATCTTCAAACAAAGTCCAGTCATTAAATAACTTTACACACATTATTCACTTCAGACTAAAAAGATCTTTGACTTCATGACATTGCTCCTGATAAGTTTCCATAGATGCGTTGAATTAACCAGCTTAACAAATGTGAACACCTTCATTTTTCACAATACATGGAGTAGAAATTACAATGAAAGATAAACCATGTTGTTACATGAATGGTGATAACAAAAGAAACATTTCTCAAATGATTTTTGGCCAAGTGTCACAGAAATCTCTCTCAAAGAGTTGTGCTCTTTAGGTATCATGAATACTTAAAACACGAAAACTTCTCTAAAACAATCAGTTGCAACCAAATCGTTATGATTAAGTACACAACTCTCAAGGGAAAAAAGGTAGTCAGATGCATTCCTAGCATGACAGAACAATAAAATTGGACAAAAGATCTGCAGCACAGTGGTTGATATGACAGCCTAACTAATTATATGACATAATCGAGCAAGTTTTCCAGAACTAGAGCAAATGTTTTCATGTCTCTGCCGAAAGAAGATCCGTTACACTCAAGAAGAACTATTTTCGATTACAGACATGGGTACCCACAGAACTTTTTGCAGGAGGGGCAAAACACGATGGTCAAGGTTAACAATTTTTGTAGCAAAGGTTGAAAAACGCAAGGAATTTAGGAACATGCATGAGTGTTTTTCATAGAGTTTTTTTATTGTATATTTCTCAGTTTCACTTTTATATAATTTTTAATATGAATAGTTTCTTTAGTGCAAAGAAATCTGTTGCAAAAATAAAAATTAGTGGTTAAAAGTAGGTTCCTGAAGAGGTGCAATAATATGTCCACTTGCTTCTTAAAAACTGACACCTAAGCCATTTTTCATTCAGTTATTCATTCATGCTTCATCTAGTTAAGTCTGCTTCTATATTAAAATCGTAATTTCTAAACTTCTGAAGCACCACTCAAAAGTCAATCACAGGCACCAGCTTATACATCAAGGCAAAGGGCTGTTCAAATGGTAGCCAAGAAGAGGTTGGAGTCTGGTTGTCAGAGGGGTGGAGTAGCTGTAAGGTAGGTGTCATTTAGGATTGAAGATCCGAGGATCAGATGAGTAGCGGTATGAATTCATTTGAACAGATGAGACTTCAGTTTTGGGTGGAACACAATGGTCATGGTTACAGTTTTAGCAAGAGTTTAAAATAATGCAAGACAGAAAATTAAAAGTATGTTTAATTGCTGATTTTATAAAGGTTTCTAAATGTAGATTTCTTAGGGTTCATTTTGTCCATCATTAGTATAATTATTTCTGTAATGCAGATAAATTTGTTAGAAACTCAAAAAGAGTAGTTAAAAAAATTGGTGTCAATTTTCCAGGGGGGCAAGAATGCCCCTGTGTGCGGGCGCCCATGATTACAGAGTAAAACTGAGAATACATGCATATCGTTAAAACCTTTGCCCATATCTTCATCATAACATACAAACAACATGTGAAAGCCAAATGCCAAGAAAAACTGCCAATGCCAAAAATTTACGTTTTTCCATTTATCTCCCAAATCAATGGAATATTCATCAAAGCAAGTTGACTTCTTAAAACCTCGGCCTAATGCAGTAATCAGTTATTATGTGTCCAAGAAACAAGTAGGCCTAATAGCCATCAAGTATATTGCATTACAGCCGTGTACTCTGAGATTAATTGCATTCAGTAACTAGTGTAAAACTGAAAAAGAAGGACACGTGCCAAGGATCAAAAAAACATCCAGAAGAAAAAAACACCGCAATACAAGTGATGTTCAAAATGCAAAGCATGCAACATGTTGTGCTCTCATTCTCAAGAAAGAATTGAAAAAACGTTAAAGTTATTATCCAATTAATTATTGTGGAACACAATGTCATAAAGAGCTGACACTTAGGTAGTTAAATAGACTTCAATGAAAAAAACTGCAACACCAGTTTGGTATGCTGTTCCCATCATTATTATCGAACAATGTTTATACATACATCATGAAAACATACATGTGCAATCTATTATGAAAACTCGACCTGAAGAAAATGATTTAAATAATCAAAAGATAGAAAGGCAAAAGACTTGAAGATGTGTACTTGAAAAATGCAAATTGTGAACATTTCCATGCAACTAAAGCTGCTCCACCTTTAATTCAATCGTGCATGCACAGCAAGCAGTTGCTGATAAACTATATGTTTAAAAAAGAGAGAACTGTGTCACTGACATCAACCAGACTTATCTCAAAGTCACGTATGTCAAAATAAATATAATATACGCAAATCCAAATCAGTCAGACTGATGCTAACCTCATCCGGATCTGGTTTTTCCTGGATCTTAGTGATAACAGAAACAGAAGAAAGTCACAGACAAAGAGTCTAACAAGTAGACACAGTAGCATCACCACCCACTTAAAACTATCGATGCTCAAACCATCACGATAAACATGATAGAACGTAAGTCTCGTCAGAGATTTCTTTAGAAATTGAAAACCTGAACAACTGCAAAAGTAACATAAAAGGTTACTTAATGCTTCTCAATCATTCATTCATTCATTCATTCATTCATTCCAGAGGCTTACATGGCAACCCTTCAACAAACTGTTCAGGAGCGCTCCCAGCTTTGGTTAAAGAAAAAGATTTGCATGATTTATGAAACAAAGTTTGATCCGTCAGAGGTAATATGTGCTGCTCCGAACTTCCAAAGGGAGGTAATTCCAGACAGTTGGTCCTGCAACCAAGAAAGCTCGGCATTACCTGGTAGCCAAGCAGAGCTCTGGAACTAGGAGATTACCCGTTCGCCCTTGAGCAAAGAGCCGACGAGCTGCAATGTCGGGCACTGATTTTAAAAAGGCAAAGTCCGTGTAATAGAAATCACTTCAATGTATGCAATGCATGCACAATATATGCGTGCATACCTGGATGTCTGTTTAGTTTCTGTTTCATAATCAATCAAAGGCATCACTCCAACAGAGACAAAAAATTCCTTTCTAATCAGTCAAACGAAACTGCGTCTCACCTTGTTTCCGGATTTGTTCGCTTTAAATGCTCTCCAGTTTTCCGCAATCAGCAGACCGGCGTAGATCTTTCCAACTGTCATTCGCTGAAAGGTCAGTTCTGTAATCGCAACAAAGCTTAAGGTCATTCTCTAAAAGATATCAATGCAATCACGAAATGAAAGGATGTGGGGGGACAAGGCAACTGGATTTGACGATGCAAGCTTTGAATCTGTGGCTGTCACTTCGACATAATATTCAGAGTCCACACGTCAAAGAATTCTGCAAAATGCATCACGGTTGATTTTCTGACTCATTTCAGCATAGGAAAAAAATTTTGTGCAACACTTGCAGTATAGCCAAGGCTCAATCTGTAGACCTTTTAATTAAAATACCTGCTACGACCTACAAACTTAAAAACATATTCTAACCTTCATTTGGGGGAACCAGAAGTGACACCATTTTCTTGCCATGAATTGGCCAGAGTTTCTTGATGGTGTCTCTCAGTGCCTCATCATGTTTGTCCATTTCATCAGCTGGAAATACAATTGGAAAGCACAATTTGCAATCGTAACCTTAAACTTATTACAGCAGCCTGAGCCAAAGAAGCTAAGCTTTCCAGAGAGGTGCTCAGTCAAAACATAATGATCAGGCAGGTAACAGACCAATAAAAGCATAAACCAGTTTAGAACAGCAAGAGAAAGTCACATGCAGACAACGAATCCTGCGTAAATCATCAACGAAAATGAAACATAATCTCAAGCCGACCCAAACGACGGATAATGATGACCAAGTTTCAAACTGATCACCCTGGAAGCCAACTGCATTATCGCAAACACACCGAGTGTGTTTATAGCTTACATATGCAGCCTACCACTGAATGGAATACAGTGCAGATCCTTATAAGCAAAGACGTCATAGGCCAAAAACCACCATGGTTATGTGTTAACTTGCTAACAGAGCCATGCTGAAAATATCCTTCATACCTACACATGCACATGTACTTACTGGTACACAAATGCAGTGTCCCCCCAAAAGGACAACGCAGTAAACATATTTTTGAAACAAGATAAACATTCTTCCATCGTGGACCAATGGAGGTTGGTTCATTGTCAATGTCAAACTCAGGAAATATGGTAAAAACAACATGGCCATTTTCACCTGTGTGTTTGAATAATTCTTGTCGCCAAAATGTAGTGCCTAACACCTTATCATTTGTTCAATTCCAAATTGTTCATTCATCCATTCATTCATTCAGAGCATTTATATAGCACCCCTTCAAGAAACTACTCAGAGGCGCTCCCAGCCCAACCACGAACAAAGAAAAAAGACTTGAGAGACTTGTAGAACCTAGCCGGATGGACCACAAGTAGAGAGCAAAGCGTAAATTGTGTCCATCAATCTGTTCCAGTTCTTCCCTATGTTTCTCTACCTCTGTACCACCCATCATTCACTATACTTTTATTTAACCTTTTCGGCTTTCCCATTATCCTTAGACACTGCACAGGCCTATTGGTTAATGGATATCTGTAAAAGAATTTGATTAAGTACATATTTAGAATTCTATAAAATATAAATTAAAAATGCATTTAACTTAAGCAAGAATAGCAAAGATGTACAAAAATCAGTGAAACATTAAAACAGTATTATATGTAATTAGAAATGCAGATAACGCTTCACACAAGACTGACTCACCTAGTCCCATTCGAATGCCAAGAGACTCTCTGATCAAAGCAAAGAGTGTCGTCGTGAAGTGAACCATTCCATTCTTATCCAGCGGCATATTCATCCGGATCAGTTTCTGTCGTCAAATCCAAATGAAAGCGGTTTCATGCACAGACATCCGCAGTATGACACAAAAGCAACAAGGATTGACAGTCATCATAGCAGACCATGTGCAACACTGTCAAGGCTCAAAAGTGGCCTAATCCCTGTCAAGAAGTGGGGGATCATAAAAAGATTAATGACTGAAGGTTAAATTCTGGATGGATCAAACAAAAGACAATCTGACTTATACATACATGGCAGGCAATTAATAATTTTTTTAACCCAGAGACCGTCACTGGTTTTTGCCACTTAAACAAATATTAAAATATATAGACATAGATATACGTATGCATAATTATAGGCAATGGATTACTGACCAATTGACCTGAACGAATGAACAAGCAAATAAATTACTTAATAAACAAATTGATGGATGGATAGATCAATGAAAGGATGGATAGATCAATGAAAGGATGGATAGATCAATAAAAAATGGATAGATCAATGAAGTATAGATAGATCAATGAAAGGATGGATAGATCAATGAAAAAATGGATATATCAATGAAGGAAGGATAGATCAATGAAAGGATGGATAGATCAACGAAAGGATGGATAGATCAATGAAAGGATAGATAGATCAATGAAAGGATGGATAGATCAATGAAAAATTGGATATATCAATGAAGGAAGGATAGATCAATGAAAGGATGGATAGACCAATGAAAGAATGGATAGAAGAAGGAATTGGTGAAAGGTCAATGTCAAGCAGGATATATCATTCTAAGTTACGATTACCAGAACAATTAACGGACTATTTATATTTATATCGCTATAGGTATTTCTGCAGCTTACCCGATACGCGAGCCTATAAGGACACTTCTTGCCAAAGCCAACTGGTGGTTCCATGTTTCTCAACATCTCGTACATATCTGAGTACGGAATGCGGCTTCTACAAATTAAAAAACACCTGCTAAGACCTACAAACTTAAATGATAAACATATTCTAACCTTCATTTGGAGGAACGAGAAGTGACACCATTTTCTTGCCATGAATTGGCCAGAGTTTCTTGAAAATTCTATGTATCAAAGATCGCAAGCGAAGCCGTCCAGAAATACACAAAATATATATGAAATAAAAGTTACAACACTGAAAATTATCATAATTATAAACTACAAATTTTTAAAATGCCACATCATGAACGCTAAGCACAGGGCTACAGAATATTCACAAATGCTAAAATATAAGTTCAATTAATTACAGTGTGTGATGAAAGAGAAAATCCTCCGTCCACTTGTTCACACGGTCTCCCATTAGAAATACATTTTCCCCTGCAGTGCTGATCATAGGGCCAACAGCAAATCATAATTACTTTTAAGCAGCAGTGATTAGCACAGAAATTATATTATCACTCAAAATGTGTGAAGCAAGAAACTGTTTGCATTTCTTAGGGTAGCCTATGGGTAGTATTCCAATGGTTAGCGGCATCTTCTGGCTGAAACAGGATCTGCTGATGTCTTAAGTCTGTGAAGTATTTCAGTTCATTTTCATATAAACATAAACATAACTTCTTCATCAGTCTTCTTTCTCTTCTGTTGTCATTGATGCCTGATAGTTTGTTGAGTCAGCAATAGGTGGCTGGCAGGTGGTTGTCATTTAAACCCCTTTAATATATACATATATTATAAATACATATATATTTTATATATATATATATATACATGCTTTGTATCATTATTCATTTGGTTTCTTTTCTTTTTGATCTTGTGGGTTAGTTAGAAGAGCGCTGCAATAAAAGCGCATCCAAATAGCAGCCTAGGAAAAATCAATTGCACAACGTAGTTTAGTTTAGGATCTGAGCTATAGGTTCGAAAGAGACTTTGTTTCCGTACATGGCTGATGGATCGTAGTCGCTCCAGACTCTGATGTATTCATCGAGATGGTGAGGACCAAGGATCGAAGAGTCACGCGTCAGATAATCGAAATTATCCATTATGACAGCAACGAACAGATTCAACATCTAAACGAAAACAAATCAACCGGTAAATTATTGTCAAGCCAGTTAATAATAATAATATATAAATAATAATAACGACAATTTACATGGCGCTGTAAAGCGGCCATACTGCTACAAACGGCCAACTATGGGATAAACCTTATCAAACAGATAAGTTTTAAGCTTTGATTTAAAAGAGTCAGCTGAGGCGGCCAATTAAGCTGTAATGTGGAAAGAGTTAAACTTTATCAAAGCCTTTTCTGCTGTGAGACCACATCTTTGAAGTTGATATATAATCTTTGAACTATTTTGTACAAAAGCAAGTCATTTAAGTGGTATCAATGTAATGTAACAAAAAATAAATAAAAATTTGTCAAAGTTAGGTTAATCGAATTACCAGAGACAGCGGCAAAATTCTGACAATAGAAGACGACACAACTGCTCACCAGAAAGGAGCAAAGGAAGATGAACGAGACAAAGTATGGAATGGCAATATCAAGACCGCAGGAGTTGGGCGGATTGTTTGATTCCCTGTCACAATCCTTGCCTCCCATACATGACAACATTATCTGCTGCCACCCCTCACCTGTGGCACATCTACAGAACAAAGATGACAGCGGAAAACAATAGAATTACAGAAATTCAATGCATTGAAATGCAAATCATAATAATAAAACAGTCTCAGTAACTGAATATTATCTTTTGACAAACATGCAATAATTGATTTAACTAATTAACTGGCAGGAAAGTAATGGCCGTAGATAACACAAATGTTTACAAGAAAAAAGTCAGTTGGCTGCAAGAGTTAACATATAACTGGTAACTTACTAAAGAAGAAGCTGACTAGAGTAATAAAAATTGAATGTATGTGGACACAGAAGTCAAATAAATTTGATTAAGTATATAGAATTTTAATTTGAACAGACAAAAATATTTTAATAAGATGACAAGAGAGTTAGACAGAAAGTGAGAAAGTATGTTTATCAACAGAGTCAAAGGCAAGTACATGGCAAGGTTTCAGTGCAGTCTGTGCAGACCTGGTGGTACATGACACTGTGAGTGTTTAAGAAAGACTAGCAGTCAAGTGTTGATATTGATATACTACCGGTATATGGCCAAAGAAACTCTGCTGCTGTTCAGTTAATGAATGCCACAGTCTCATCACAGAACATTAAGTAAAGCAACACATCAGCAGAAACATGTTGCACAAAGGAAGGTAAGAATGTCTGAACAAGCAGAAGTGCAAAACCCAGAATATCTTTGAGCTATTCTATTTCAGTACTGTTAATAAATGCTGATAAAAAGTCAATGTTATTATGTTAAGAACACCAGAAGAGTCCTAGCTAATATTTAAAAAAAAGATTCTCACAGACAAGACATTTCAAGCCAACATTTTAAAACCTCTGGTAGTTTTTCTCTGCAAATTATGATGGGTGGCTATAAAACTCTATCACATATAGAACTAAAAACACATGACAATTTAGAAATAACTTAATAAATTACAGAGAACACAAATATTTTAACTTTGAAGCAAATATAAAACATTGCAACCTATAATGATGAATAATTTGTAGGTATGGAAACATTCTTCAATGAAACCTAACTTTTACTGAATATATTAATGCACCTTAATGAATAAGCAAATAGAAAACATTTTAATTAATTTGTACTGCATGCTAAACAGCGGAAATAATTGAAAGAAAATTAGATTAATATTAATAATAATGAAATGGCATCGTTGTGGCCACTGCGGTACACAGAAATCACTGGCCAGATGTAAGTCTTTCCTTACTGGCAGCTGAGACAATCATCGGAAATTGATGGCAGCCAGAAATATTTGTAATTAGGCTAGTTGATATTTCTCTAAGAATTTCACGTGCCAAGTAAATGACATTCAAATCATTGCTTAAAATGCCACAACAGCTAAAACTTGTCTGAACATGACAAACACAAAACCAGGTTTCATGACATTTTCAGACACACGTAAAGACATGGCAAAGAAACTGTCCTTTGTATAAGTAAAAGAGAAATTCAGAGAAAAAGAATCAGAATTAGCAAGAATCAGAACTAATGATTCTTGGAAAGATTCTATTATTGTCATTTTTATAAAGCCCAAAGCAGTGGGTTGAAATAAAGCAGGTATTAGAGATAATACCATTAAAAAAACCATGAATCCATTCAATAACAGCACTCATTTTTACCCATTTTTCACTCAAATTTTTTTTAATGAGTTTAATTTCGTATTAAAGAAAAGCATCTTAAGATCATTAGCAGCAACCAATTAAAGAGAGAAAAGAAGAGGTGACTATCCCATGCCTTACAAACAAACTTCAAAATATCCTTTTAAGTTTCTTAGTATAAATTTGCTACTGTATCACAAAGTGAAACACAAAGAGAAGACGACAGCCCATCAAGTCTTCCTGCTAGGCTATAAAAGCAATTAAATAATTAGATAACTATAATGATAGTTAAATTAAAATAGCATGTATAGGACACTAAGACAGCATCGATACTGGTAATCATAAGTTAATAGTATCGATCAATCAGACATGATGTGAATGAAGACTGAACGTACACCATAATTACGCTTGCTTTGTTTCATAGTTTCAGATTTTTAAGCTTGTCAGTCTGCAACGTTTGGTTTACTACAGCTAGTCTCTGACTGGAATATGACACGTGACTGAGATTTCACTTTGAAACTACAATCGATTAATGTGTCTAATATTTACGATGACTGCATAACAGAAGTTTTCTGAATAGCTTTAGACCAAGTTGACTGGCAGTTAAGACTGAAGGGAAGAGATCAAATCATCATCTAGAATCTTGAGTACGGTAGTCGTGGTAGAGACAGGTATAATGCACACCTCATCCTGTGAAAACCTTGGATGTTTTGTTCAGCACAGACCCAAAGCATGGCCACAAATACGGGCCCTGGCGGCTCGTCAAATCTGACGATGCCTTCTATTATGAGTTCGTATTTTTATGAATGATAATTTGGCGTCGGAGGCAGAATTCAATTGGCAAACTAGATAAATCTATCTGGTTTTCATCGTCATTTTGATGATAGCCCTAGGCCCTGGGACATAGAAATAAAACATATTTTACCATTGCCTTTTAGCAACAGTCAGTGACTTCCTCACTACAGGTAATGTTCAAATTTGCCAATGCTGTAATTCTACAAAATTGCACTTGACTATATTTCTATGACTTAACCTCTCTGGTTCTGGACTTCCCGATATGAATGTACCATGTTACATACAGCATTGCCCCCGATTCATAGTGGTCGCACACCAAAAATTTCAGTTTCCATAAGTCACTAAAATGCTCAGGTCCGCCCTGATCTTCTCAAGTAGTCCTGAATTAATTATTCAGTAAAGACTAAGCAACAGATGAACGGAAGAATTTGATCGTGATCTGTGCAGCTCTGATGCACCCGCAAGCAATTACCCAGTAACAATTCACAATAGACTGGTCAATGTGGTCATCAATTAATTATTTATCCACTCCATGTTCAGTAAAAGACATGGAAAAATTATTGATCCCTCCGATCTCTTTGTCAAGTCAGATAACTTTGTGGCATTGCTTTTAATGTTAATGAATAATTGGAACACAAAATATGAAGCTAAGCTTCTACAATTTCCTTGCTATTTAAGAAACTTTCAATTAGAAGTATTATTAAACAGGGATTTTACCCATATAAATAATTTTGCACGCCCATGCAGTAAAGTCAAGAAATGACGAAAACATGCAGCAGCATGCAGTCACATTTATAAGCCAAAAAAAAGAAAACCTTGACAATTAATTAATAAAAGCAAACATAATGGCAAACAAGAAGACATTCAATAACTTACACAACTAAACACATCAGTTGATTTTACTGTATTTTCTGTGATCGCTGGAGATAGTAAGGAAGAAGATTTAAAAGAAGACAACGAGAAACTGGAAGAGAAAGAAGATGCATTGAAAATCTGTATTTTTAAACATCGAGAGGATGAATGGCTGCCATTGAATATTCGAGGCAGCTGTTACCTGAACAGCAAGAGCAGTGAATCAGGAAAGGTTCGGAAATTGTTGTGCCGATTTATATCAGTGCTTGGGTTCAGAGCTATGTTGCCAAAAATCTGAATAGAAATCAGTTCAACAGATGCAACAACAGATAAAAATATTCAAGCTGGCGAACAGTCGGTGGATATTGCAACCAGCGTAATCTCTGCAATCTGAACTCATAAGCCAACATATTCATTTTATATATATATACATATATCTCTCACACACACACACACACAGGCACTCAAACATACAGGGCCCAAAGAAACGCTATGGAACACCTAAACCCAGCAGGATCCCAAATAAGCCCCAAAGCAGTACATCCTAGCTGAATAACGATTACAAAGCCAAAGTATAGCCAATCCAAAGCACTAAACTTTACTATTTTTTCAAAAAGCCCACTAAGGGTTCAACAGAAAAATAAATAGCAATTCAGATACTTTTGACTTAGACACTGTGCATCATTCATTGAGCCAAATTTTAAAGGACATTAATTTCATCCTCTCTATAAATTCTCTAACTTACTAAGTAGTTTTAACAATTTCTCAAAAGCATAAGCCTTCAGATTCTCAGTTTTCTGATGCCTAAAAGCTAATCCCTGATTTGTTGGTGGACGAAAAATATGAAATGTTCAATTTTTCTGAGTGTATATCTGTAAATATGCTTCCTTCTGTACTGTTTTGTCGAAATGAAAATGAAGCAGTAACATGAAATTTGGTTTCAAGTATGATGCTGTGATGCCAGTCAGCAGTGAAATTTAGAAAGCCACATTATGACCCAATCATTGAAGAGTCTGAGTGTATTAGCCAAAGTTGATGATAATCCAGTACCGCATTTTGCATCATATAAAAAAAGAGTAACAGCTCTAGATAGGCAAACTTCAAACAAAACTTCTGCCACAGCTAACGATCAGTAACACCACTACTGTGAGCACAGTACAGCTCTGGTAGACTATGGAACACATAATAATCACACTTTGACCAGCACGTTACAACAGTACCACATGACTATTTTTATGTAATGCACCACAATGGCTCCTCCGTTACCTGAATAGCAACATCAGCGCTTCAGGAAACGTGCGGAAATTGTTGTGCCTGTTAATAGAGGTGTCTGGTCTAAGACCAATTGTTCCAAACACCTGGCAGGTGGTAGATGGTTTCAGCAAAAGTGGCAGCAGAAATTGCAAGAAGCGTCCATGTAGAACGAAGATGTAGTCAACAAGCAATTTACAATTGGATCCATGGACACAATAGATGCTAATGCTATCTAAAGAAGAACCTCTACTAGCAACTTCTCTTTTAAAAATTTGTAAGAATGTATTACAGATGTCCTTTTGTCTCCTACAAATTTTCTTTTAAATTACTTTGTAGGATTTGCCTTTTAAACATCATGTCATTCACTGAGCTTTCTCTATCTATTTAATGCCCCACTTTCCAGTCATGCAAGCTTTCATTTTCATCAATCACAATTAGCTACTGATGTTGTTATCTAATTTCAGTCTGACTTCTATGTTAATAAGCACAAAATCGTAAATATTTCCCCCTGGCATTCACACTCCAAGAGAAACATAGCACTACATGTATGAAAGCAGCAATGGTCTTAATGAATATGTTTATAAGCAGTGCAAAATGTTAGTTGTCAGTGAAAGATTTCACCATCTACTGAAACTCTGAGCCTTAAAAGATAGATCTTATAATGACCAGATTATGCATACAGCTGCATATAAGTTATGAAGCATAATGTAATAATTATAAGCATAGGCATCATTAGCTGTATAACTGAACATCACCCGTACATCTGTTAATAATGCAATAACCTAAGATGAGCATGGTTTACATACCTGCATGCCAATGATGGCATAGATGAAGAATAGCATTGCTATTAATAGGATAACATACGGCAGGGCCTGAAATTTACAACAACAGTCACATCAAACTAAGACTCTTTCAAGTACACTTAAAGAAAAACTGCAACTGAAACACTTATTACACAGACGAGACTTTCCACGTCCTAAGGCAACAAAGTAAGCACCACACATATAAGGCAATAACATAGTGCAGGTGGCAACATCAGAGTATTGTGCCTGGCTACTTGCATAGGCTGATACCTGTCTCATATTGTCTCTTTGGCACATTCCAGTCACTCTGATGGATCCAGGAATTGAAAGGAGTAATCTTATCCAGTTGAAGTTATGTGACAGTACGTGATACCCTTTTCACTGAGACTGTTTAGATGCAGACTACATTTAAATTAAAATCATTTCTGAGGGCCATCATTCCTCGGTTGTATGAGTTGATTTCACAATTGAAAGATACCAAAATTTATGATAACCTATTTAAGATATCCATCTATTTTTGCCAGTAGCTCTCTTGCTCTTTTTATCTTGATCCCCATCTCCTTTAGCCTGTTGATGCTATATGCACCTTTCCTTCAACATGTGTAAATTCATAAATTATTATAAATAAACTAAAATTGACGAGATAAAAGAGCAAGTCAGAAAACGCTTCATAGGACAGAGAAGAGACGTACCTTAAAGGACTGGACAAAAGTCCACAGCAGTATTCGAATAGTGTAGCCTTGTCTCAACAGCTTGATAAGACGTGCTGCTCGGAATAGTCGTAGAAAGCCAATGTTGATCGATGACTGCATAAGAAAATTCACTCGACAAATAAGAACCAACATCAAAAGAACCAAATGGTGAAAGAACATGTAAAGGTAGCATACTTGTTTACAAGCCTCTATAGATGCTACTCAGACATAACTGAATCGCAGATACACAGCAGTCCACTAACGCAACACATTTTTAACCCTTTAACATCTTGTATAATACAATTATGCATGCATAGGGACATATACATTGAATGCCTTATAATGATGCCACAAGAGCGCAAAATGAAACGTCCTAGAAGAATGTGTATATAGCGCAGCTCTTTGTGCCTGCGAGTAACGGGCATTTGAAAAGACTCGCATGGATAAAATACTGGTATTTGAAATGTATTTTCATAGAAAAAAATATTACATCTGAATTTGACAATGAAAGTGACAGAGTTAGATTTACACAGTACCAAACAAACACCCATTATTGCTCTTGGCCAAAGCAATTTACTTCCTGCTAATCTATATATTATGCTGATTCAATTAAATGGCTTTATTCTAGAACGGCTAAAGATAAATAAACCTATACAAATTTCTGGAAAAAAAGGCATGAATATAGAAATAAAAAGACAAAACGTAGACCTCGTGAACGCCTTTTCCAAATTCTGTAAAAAGAACATCCGCACAGCTGCCAATCACCGTAATGAAATCGAATATATTCCATGAATCACGAAAATAGTTCTACAACAACAAGGCAATAAACAACAACACGTGAACAACTGCAACGAACAAGAACACAACCATCGTTTTCTAAAGGAGTGAACTATGTACATAAATCAGTAGTTAAGAACGTCTAGTGATATAATATTTTTAGTGATATTACTAAACTACTGGTCATAACATGAAGTCAAATTCCAGTCAAGTAGCCTATGCCATAGAGCACTAGCCTCATAACATTATGATCATAATTCCTTAATCATGCATATTATTTCAAGCAATCAACATCTACCAACATATTAACAGTAAATCTTAAAATGTGCATCTATTTCAGATTTTGCCTCCAGCTCAACATCAAAACCAGCATAAGCACGATATAGTGGTAATGTATTGTAAATATTAAAACATTGTATCTCTAAATGATGTGCGCTTATAGGTACTTCAGAGTAACTGTAGCTAAATAAAACAATTTGTAGATGATGACAGAAAAAATAGATTAGTTTCTGGGTCGAACAGAACTAACTAAACAGACTAAACAGGCTAAACAGACTAAATAGTCTAAATAGACTAAACAGTCTAAACAGACTAAACAGATTATCATTATCCTTTGGGATTAGGGATTTGCCACTTGAATGGATCACTTCCTATCTATCGGAGCGCACCACCTCAACTATTTTCCACTCAACTCGATCTCCTTGGTGTCCTGCTCCGTTTGGGCTCCCCCAGGGTTCCGTCCTGGGGCCTCTTCTTTACCTCCTCTTCACGGCTGACATAGAGGTCCTATTTGCCTCTTGTTCCCTTAAGAGTCACTCTTACGCTGATGACGTCCAGTCCTACACTCACTGTTCAGCGTCTCAAGCTGCCTCTGCCGTCCGACTTATGTCACATGCCACTGACTGCCTTACTGCCTGGATGTCATCCAACTGACTCTGCTTAAACCCTTCTAAAACCCAATATATCTGGTTTGGAACTCGTCAACAGCTGAGTAAGATTGATCTGGGGTTTCTAGCCTCTGAATTCCCCACCTTTGTTTTTTCCACATCTGTGCGCAATCTGGGTATCGTCCTGGACTCGGAGCTGTCTTTTGTTGATCGTCTCAAGGCCTTGACTCGCTCTTGTTACTACCATTTGCGTCAGCTGCAAGTCGTGTCTCGCTCTCTGTCTTCCTCTTCCGCTTCCACCTTGGTTCATGCCTTTATTGCTAATCGATTGGATTACTGCTCTTCTCTCTACTTTGGCCTTCCTCAGGTTCGTCTGTGTTGTTTGGAGGGGGTCCTGCGGGCGGGTGCACGCTTGGTGGGTGGCGTCCCTAAGTTTGGCCACATTTCTGACTATATTCGTGATGTCCTACACTGGCTTCCGGTTCAGTCACGCATTCATTTCAGGGTTGCTTCTTTTGCTTGGCGCTGCGTCTTGGGCACAGCATCTCCCTATCTCTGTGAGTTCTTCACCTTGACCTCAACTGCTGTGGGTCGCCGATCTCTGCGCTCGGCCTCTAGAGGTGACTTTATGGTTCCTTATGCCCGCACTGCCAATAGGCAGAGCAGGGCATTCTCGGTCACTGGGCCTTCCGCTTGGAATGACCTTCCCTCTAACCTGCGTTCCCACCCTCGGAACATGTCTGGCTCTTTCTATAGATTGCTCAAGACTTTTCTTTTTGACCGGGTTTGGGTCGGGACCGCCTCTGAGTAGACTCCTTGAAGGGGCGCTATATAAATTACATAGATAGATAGATAGATAGATAGATAGATTAAATAGTCTAAACCGACTAAACAGATTAAACCGACTAAACAGTTGAGTGTTTGGTTTTGAACCTTTGGTCCAAATGCAATGATCTTGAGAAGTGCTTCGATGAAGAAGACCAAGGTGAAGGCCATGTTTAGGTTGGTCAGCACGGTCGAGTAGCGTTCATACGGACTCATCTCGTCGGTGCTGACCTTAGCCGGACGAGGATACTGACAGAACTAGAATGCAAATCATCATCATCATCATCATCATCATCATCATCATCATCATCATCATCATCATCATCATCATCATCATCATCATCATCATCATCATCATCATCATCATCATCATCATCATCATCATCATCATCATCATCATCAATCATCATCATCATCATCATCATCATCATCATCATCATCATCATCATCATCATCATCATCATCATCATCATCATCATCAATCATTATCATGAAACATAACAATATTACATAAACTCTCTACAACAGAGAACATCGTTTCTAGCAGCATTTTGCATTTTCTAAAACAAACGAATGACAAGTAATCACCTAATTGTAACTTCCACCACTTCTAAAGCGCTACCCGAAAGCCAGGTGTGAGGCACCAGCTTATTCATGAGTGCTGAATAGAGCCAAAAGGATTGTCTGTAAGAGTAGTTGAAAGGGCATGCGGGTTCAAGTACCAAGACTCATCATTGACATGAACATCATCAAAATGATGATCTACGAAATTTTTCTACTGCACACGATGATGACGACGATGATGATTCTGATGACGATAACAACAACGATGATGATAGCAGGTAATGGTGGTGGTGATGATGACTATGATGATGATGATGATGACGACGATGGACAATGAAAATGACGATATTGATGATGACAATGATGCAAATACACCATAATTATTTCCAGCGAACATCATGATCATCATGACCATGCTGTATTGACAATCACTAGTAGCATACTGTCCCTATCTCCATCTCTCTAGATTCTGGAGCCTATTACGCTAGTCTAAATGCCCACACCTGTAATAGCTCCAAAATAAAAATATATATAACTTCAGTCAATTATTAGTGTATAACAAATTCCTGCAATAATTCTGCTGCGCAACATTCACAGCTATCATCGTGATTTTCATCATCATGAATTAAACCTTCATCTTACCTTCATCATCAGTAGTATCGTGTTCATTGCTATCATCAACATGATGATATACTCAAATGGAGTTGAAACGACAAGTCGCCAGATGCGATACTTCATGGAATTCTTGTTCTTTGGCATGTATCTTGACACAGGTCGAGCGTTGATGACAAAATCTATGCACTGTTTCTGGAAAATGAAAGCAATTTCAGTAATGAGTAAACAGAAAAGAAGCCAAATAGAAAGAAGCACCAATAACCAACATGTAGAAATGTAGGTGCATGCATGTCTGAGCATTCATACAACACATTTAATGAAACCTCGTAAGGTAATTGACGATGACCTGACAAAACCAGAACTTTAATGAACACAGTTAAACATAACATGAAGCATTGCCATTGTTTTTCACATGTTACTAAATACACAAATAAACCAATAAATCCATCAGCTGTTTGAGTAACTGCAAGAACTGATTGTGTCAGGGTTATCAAGCACGATAAGACAATCAGGTCTTAAAAGGACGCTCACAAATATGTCTGACAGGATGTTTTTTATCATAATTTAAATAAACAGGGATACTAATGACTGTCGATGCAAAATAGCTCAACAATTATGACATATAATAATTGCCAAGATTCAGATATCATCTGCCAAAGCAGAGTTTATTAGTTATGGATCAAAGAAAGACGAACCTGGTTCTTGTCAAGTTCTTGATCAATCAATTCGTTTTCTCCTTGCTCTTGGAAAGTGATAATGATGAGCGCAACGAAGATGTTGATGAAGAAGAACGGGAAGACAATGAAGTAGACGATGTAGAAGATGGCCATCTCCATCCGATAGCCAGGCAGCGGACCCTGATCACGATGAGTGGCGTCAATTGAATGACGTAGAACCCTACAACAGCATCAAGTCACATGCAAGAACCACACTGTATGAGAACTTCATATAGCGACAATTCAAGATTTCAATTCAGAGGTACTCCCGACTACAGCATGGACACTGAATCTGAGTTTCACGGGGAAGCGCATGAGCAATTGCGAGTGAAGGACTTGTTCAGGGTCCCAACGTGGCGGTTTGAGGTGGATTTGAACCCGCGATCTTCCGGCTCCAAGACACCGAACATATCTCTACACCCCCTAGCCTCACTATGCTATACGCTGTCAAAAACAGGTAACATTAACAAGCTTCTTTAGAAACCTGTGCATTTTAAGTGAATGGTCAAATTTCAACAAAATATTTCAAACAGAACAAAAGTTATATCACTTTTAGCGAGGCCACCCCTCGTTTTTTGACGATTCAAAAACTAAACGCAACAAAATTAGTTTTTTGCTAATATCTTGGTCAGAAGTAAGAATATCAAAATGAAATTTTACAGGATTAAAGACAATTCATATTTACAAATGATAGCCAGATTTCATAAAAATATTTCAAACCCAACAAATGTTATACCACTTTTAGTGAGGCCACCCATCGTTTTCTGACTTTTTTGAATCATCAAAAAACGTAGGGTGGCCTCACTAAAAGTGATATAACTTATGTTCTGTTCGAAATATTTTGTTGATATTTGGCCATTGTACGTAAATATGAATTGCCTTTAAGACTGAAAAGTTTCATTTAAAAATTCATATGTTTGGCCAAGATATGGGCTAAAAACCGTAGGGGGTTACTTTTTTATGGCCCACCCTGTATATAGGTGTGTAAAAATATATCACCAAATTGATTGCCATTTATGATCGTATAAAAAGTGCTGATTGCATGTCCTGTAACAATGGAACAATCTATTTGCCAAAGCAAATAACACAGATAATATAAAGTAGTGCAGCATAAATGGGGCATCATCAGAGGAGCTCAGACCTACAGGCGCTTGTCACTTCTCCCAAGTGGATCATGAAAACGAATATATAGCTCACTAGAGAATACAACACATCCTGTCAGTCCCTTGGGATGTAAGTGCCGAGTTGTACTGCACCTTATAAATGACTGGTCGAATGCTGTATCCAGGGTAGATTGCTCAGTGGTCTAGCATGAGCATTTCGTTTGGATGGTAATACGGTCTCAGTGGACATATATCTTTTCACAGCTTTAAGAGGAGGCCACGAGCAATTGACTGTTGAGCATTTCTGGTTATTTAAAGATGATATATCTTCTCAATCCCTTAAACCACATGTCATTTTTGGTTATTTCATCAATAGTATATCAGGCTTTAAGCTCCATCTGCTGAGTTAAAGGTGTTTTGCAAAAAAATCACTTAGTAATCTGTACAGTAGTGCTCTGCTGGCTCTTTCTATCATCTTCTCAAACTTTTCTTTTCGACCCGGCCTTGGTTGGGAGCGCCTCTGAGTAGTGATCTTGAAGGAAAGTTATATAAATCTATGTGATTGATTGATTGATTGATTGATTGATAGTATCAGCAGACAGAAACGACGTGTAGAGACGTTTCTTACTTACGCAGGCCACCCTTCACCTGTCTGCACAGCAAATAGAGTGAGCATTGCACTCGCCACATTGTCATAATGGAATTCCCAGCGTCGCCAATCCCTTGCCTTCACTTCTGGAATGTAGTCACCATTATGCTCCTTGTACTCAAAGTACTCCCCTCTGTAATGTAAGAATGAAACAACAACAGGCCTCAGTAACCAATTTTTCATTCATTAACTTCATCAAGCTGACAAAAAAAGCAGCCAGTCACATTGATGAGTCAACTGACTGGTTTTTGTTGCAGTTATTCATTGGCTTGCCAATTGGGAGATCAGCCAAGGCAGAGTTTAGCAAACAATTACAGTTGAAAGATTTAGCCAACCAAAAAGAATCATGAATTTAATTCCCAATTGAAAATCTAGATATGTTATTTTCAATTAAAACAACTTCAGGATAAATCGCATATCTGTAGCGCGTGAAAAGTTTTACGAATGAACATAATCATAAAATGGTTATTGTCATGCTTTGTTTGTCAAATAACAGTACATCAACTTCAGTTAAAATATTTCACAAGTCTCCACAGAGTTGAAACAATGCACAACTACGCAATGCGAAATGCTATTTTTTTTAAATGGAAATTTAGCTTTTTCAGAATTAAAAAGCAGTTTAAAGAAATTGATGAGCAGCCTTAGTTTGGTACCTGCATTCATCTTCAGTGTTCTTTGAATCATCGTTGCAGTAGAAGAATCGTCCTTTGAACAACTGAACGGCGATGACGGCAAAGATGAATTGAAAGAGCATGTAGACGATCATGATGTTGAAGACGTTCTTCAGAGAATTCACGACACAGTCAAAAACAGCCTACAGCCAAACAATCATCAAACAGAATCTTTCAACAGAATCACAGCGGCACAATCAGTATTTCTTCATCATCTTGCAAAACAGTCAAGCTGCGAGAATCAGTCATTTAGCAAACATTTAAAAAATAAATTTTTAAAATTTACCTTTTTCCTCATGAAAGTTAATTATCCTAAATACTAAATGAGAAACAAATAAATGCATAAACAAATGCACGCAGAAGGAACTCAATTTTTTCCGATGCACAATCGCAACGTGTTTAACATTTCAAAGCTGCCATGTCATGTGGCTGTGCTCCAGTTTGTCTCAGAGAATTGTGTCTCATTCTCATTCATTCCTGGCCATAGATTTCTTTTCTCTGCTGCAGACAGTGAATTGACTGTTCGCCAACCATAACTTAATAGCACTGTAGCACAGAAGCTTCACCGAGGATCGGTCGACTTTGTACAATAGATTGTCTAGCACTCCAAGACAATGACCTCCTTGATCATTCTTTATCTCTGCTATGCAAGTGCTCTAAAACAATTTTGGTCAAACCTGGGTTTTTTCGTTAGGTTGATAGACCATAATTATAAATCTAAGATTACAATTAAACACTTGCAAAGTTTGCTGATTTGCCAAAATTAATTCCAGCCGAAAAGGAAACTAGGCTGAAACTAGAATTCCATCATTTAGAGTGCTGAATTGCTGACATAGCAACTACTTTTGGTTAGCCTCGCATTGTCACCAAACTCCGACAAAATTTAGGGAATAGTAATCTAGATGAAATACTGATATACAGAAACAGATTTTTTTCAGAGAAGTCTTGATCCGAAGAACCAAACTTTTCAAATCATGTCTCATGCCTTCAGTCACTGTAGCACCAATGACAGTCAAACTATGATACGTACATTATACACTGTCACCTAGGCCATATATTTTTATTTTGACTTTGCATGCTTGTTAGAAACGACCAATAGAGGAATGAATCTAATGTATCTAAAAGACAATAGTACCTTCAGCTTAGGAACTCGGTTAATTGTCTTCAAAGGCCGCAAGACTCTGAGCACTCGAAGTGACTTGATTGTGTGCAAATTCTTTCCAGCAGATCCAGGCTCACCACTACAAACATCATTAACCCTCTTACCCCGATAGCCCCACAGCAAGCGGAACGCCCACCCGATGGCCCTGTATATATAATATATACATAATATATATAATATATATATTATATATATTATATATATATATTATATATATATATATAATATATATAATATATATATATAATATATATATAATATATATATATTATATATATATTATATATATTATATATTATATATATATATATTATATATAAATGTGGGAGTAGAGATAACCACTGGGTATTATATATATAATATGTATAAATTATATATATAATATAATATATATAATATATATATATATTATATATATACATATTATATATATATTATATATATATATTATATATATAATATGTATATATATATTATATATATAATATATATATTATATATATATTATATATATTATATTATATATAATATATATAATATATATATTAGGGTGTGTCTAAATATTAAAGTCTCGAATTAAACATCGACCAAGTTGGTTTTCTGTTCCATCATGATAGTAATTATTATCTGCCAAATTATGTGAAAATCGAAATAAATTTAGGACTTGCGCAAAGCCCTTTAAGATTTGTGACTTTGTCATCAATGTGATTCATTGTTATTTTCAGAGATCCAAACAATTTTAGAACCTTGAACATTAGATATATGTCATAATCAAAGGAAATACTGTCAGTTATTCGTCATAATTTATTCCCTTTAGTGCTTTCGGGAATTTATCTCGATGGTACTCAACCATTTGCAGAACAAATTGTTTCTCTTCCTCATTTCTTACCAGCGCTTCATTGAAGGTCTGCATAAGAGCCACTCCTTTCTCTGCCAAATCATTCGTCACTCTTAGGGCAGATATGATGTCTTTTGCCTCATTGTATGATTGCTCTGACTCCCACTGTTGCGGATCTCGTTCAAGAAAAGAGTCATCCAATCCGAGGATCCTGAATATTTTTGAGGTTGAAGTGGAGACGAAATCGGGCAGTGCTTTTGTAAGTGGATCATGTATCGGAGGAATCCTCTTTGGAGGATCATCAGATCCCTGATTGTTCTGCATGTTGTAGACCATGCGCTGCTTCTCATTGACGGTGACTGAATCATCAAAAAGGCTGAGGCCAACCAGGGTCTCTGATAAATACCAAAGGTGTCGCGAAAATGCTGTTGAGGCGACCTGTGAGACTTCCTTGTCTTGATAAGTGTGGATTGCCTTCAAGAATTCAAGATCGTTCCTTGGGGCCTCTTTAGGTGAGACACATGTGAACCAGTACTTCACATAAATTGTTGTCACAAAAAGGGACACTCGAACTAAATGATTCCACACCTTTTGAGAGTAGGATGTTCGTGATGCCCTCTCTGAGCTCTGACGTTGTTGAATGGGATATTGATCTCTGAAAAGCCACATTTTGATAGCATAGATCGCACGTGCCATCCAGCGTGCTCTATGAACTGCCCCTGGGTACCTGAACTTTATTCCTTTTGGCGGAATTCCTCCTAAGAAAATTACTGTCAGCTCAAGTAGCTCTTTGTAGTCATCTCTGTAATGATCAGTACTCAGTTGCTGCAATGCGAAGCTGATGACATTATCTCGAATTTCTGTGATATGCTGTACTGCATCTTTATCCTCCATTGCTGTGCGATACTTGGTCTGATCGATTTGTGGCCAGAAGTCTCGGAAATGAACAAAGAGTTCCAATTTTGGAGACCTTGCAGAATCATGCAGTGAAAACACCTTTTCCAGAACAATTTCAGAAATATGATGTCGGCAAGCAAGGTTCAATAGGTCCTTTCCTAATTCTGTTTCCAGCCTGATGCATACGCCGCCCTTGCAACCCGTGTTGCTCGCTGTTGTATCGAAACACATGGCCACGATTCTGTCTTCCAATCCCCAACGTCTGATCTCGACCAAACACGCATCTGACATGACGGCAGCTGTACCAGATTGGAGTTTGGGGATGGCCAATAGCTTGGTCACCTCCTTACCAGATACCATTATCGGAAGGCGATCAACACACCCTCGTCCTGTTCCTGTAGCATCTGGCATGATCTTGCCATCCCAGTGAATAGTAAGAGGAACTTTCGGATCGAAAGATTCATGAATCTCTGCTGCTAGGGCTGCACGGCTATCCTTCCTTGCTCGATGAATCGCAGAAGGACTGATAATCAGCTCGCCAGCTGGTGCTGCACAAAGATTGGATACAGCGAGAGCAGTCAAAATGTGAGAGGCCTTCCTGCTGCTGGTTTTGGTACGATCTAGAGCAGCAGCAACATCACGAGTAACGACAGAGATTGTCCCCCTTCGCCGTTTTGGTGGCCAAGCAGACGTCGAAGGTTCTGGTTCTTTTTCTGAGCTACTGGATGACGCCTCTTCTTCGGATGACTTTTCCAACACAGAAACTTCTGTCGCTGCAGCAGCTGTGCTAGCACGATAGCGTTCCATACGCTCTGCAAGTGCTGCTGATCTTGCTGCCACTCTCGTTTCTTGCTTTGAAAGTTTGACATCAATACCTGCCATTGAACCACGTCGTCCTCTCTCACGCTGTGCTTTCAAAAACTGTCGATCCTCTTCTATCTTGATTATTGTCATGGCATCACTGTGGGCAATATCAAACAGATCCTCCAGGGAATCCTTGAAAGCCTCACGCTTGCCATCTTCGGTTTCTGACGTCCTAGAAATACTTTTCTTAAGGTTTTGCCATTCCTTATGGAGATGTCGTAGCCGATCCCAAACGTGATTCCTAGCCTTCGTTGGAATGCGGGCTCTTTCCCAAATTGGGAGTACCATAGCTGCCGTTTCTTTTACGCTATCATCCAGACTCTGATTTCTTAGTGTATGGAAATTAAAAAGCACCTTCAGAACCTGTCCTCGTGTAGGTAATTTCGCATAACTGAAATGATCTTCCGTACTGCCTATCAACCAGATTTCAGCCTTTTTTCTAGTAGATTTAGCCATCCCAAGTGCGATATGATATATTAATTAAAACAAACACTGTCCGCCATTTGCAGCACGACACCCATGACATAAGCAAAAGATAAGCTGTCATTGTCACGAATATTGATTAGTTGGGAAGCGGCCATTCAGAAGGGGTCAAAGGCTGGCAAGAATGGGAATCATGAAAATATTGCCTATAATCCAACCTGGTTCCTAACTTTGGTCGCTTTGCGCAAGTCCTAAATGTTGAGCTATTAAGATATAATTTTGGATATGGAGGTTATTCATGATCTGTCACGATAATCTGACTTGGTCGTTAAAAAATATTCGAGTTTAAGATTTCACATGTACCTTAAAAGCACCCTAATATATATAATATATATATATATAATATATATATATATTATAATATATATATAATGGCCTTATATATATATATATATTTATATATATATATATTTATATATATATATATAAATATATATATATATATAATGGCCCTACGGGGATACGGTTTATATGTTGAAACCTCTATAGCGGCCTTACGGGTATTTGTCAAAGACCACCAAGCCGCTATAGCGCCCATACGGGGTAAGAGGGTTAAAAGTGGAACAGTGCTCCAATAAATTCTTCTGACTTATAATCAATTGTAATGTTCACAAAACTAAAAAGATTAGCAGTGAGACAATTTAGCAATTAACATATAGTAAAGTAATACACAAGAACACTAAATGTTCGTACAGTCTATGAGTAAATAAACGAGAAGAGAAAACACACAGCAGAGTATTAACTGCTTGACCACCCTCAAGCTGCCAAAAATATACTGATTTGAACTGCATGGCTGTGTAATAGATTTAGGTAAAATATTGAATAGCAAAAAAGAGATGTCAACTCTAGAGAGCAAGAGAAAAAAATCATTATTAATTATAATTTCCTGTTTTTACGAGCACAGCAATAATGAAACTAAATGAATTTGCTTAAACTAATTTAGCAAACATAAAATATTATTGTGGCTTTGGTAAAGAGGAAACTAAAGTGACGTACGCAAATGCAAAGGCAACGAGAGCACAGATGACGACAGTGGCATCCAGAATGTTCCAGAGGTCACGACAGTAAGCCCCCGGATGAAATATGATGCCTTGATTGATTATCTTAATAGAAATAATTCATGTACAGTTATTATTCTAAAAAGCTACAGTAGCACAATTCACAGTGAATTCACACCTCACAACAAAGTTCCAAGCAGAATTGATAAATATAAGTAAAAGCTAATAATTTCAGATCATACTTGTCTTTAATCAAATGTTGGTATCATACATTTCGAACACTATTTTTTGGGTAGCAAAAAATACTATTACAAATCATTATTACTATTATTCAAATCATTTAAGTCACTTTTATAAACCCAGTCTTTTATTTCATTACCCATTTGCTATGAATTACATAAATTTACCAAAATCATATAATTCTTCAAATGTTTTTATTGTTAGCATAGTTTCCAGAAGACAGCATGTATCAAGAGACCATAAAGTCAATGAGACAACAAAATGAAAACTTTTATTGATAATTGATAGCCTGATCTCATAGGAAAAACTGTTAATGCAAGTAATTATTATAATTCGTAATATTCGTGAGCTATATTTTCAATGAGACCCAGATTTCAAAGTACCAAGAAAGATAGTAAATAACAAAAAATCTGCATAATATTTTGGATTAATAAGTTTGTCTTCTTCAAAGTATAAGACAGGCAGCTACCTCAACTTGTGAGTGTTTGAGAAACATAGAATCTATGATTGCGGCTAGCATAATGATGATGTTATTGCTTACTTTGAGTATCATCTCCACCGTGAAGACTCCAGTAAAGACATAATCGAAATAATTGAGGATGTTATTGCTGGGTGAGTGGTCGTGAACTGGATCCTCAGCAGCAAGTGCTATGCTACTAGCGCAGATCACAATCATTATGAAAAGGTCAAAGTATCGAAGATTGACGACAAAATGGCAGAAACGACGCAACCTGTCAAAACAAGAAAATTAGAAACGAAAACATTATGATCACTTCATTTGCAACATGTTCGAAATATCATCCACCATAGTCAGTCATCAGCTGTTATGCAAAGAAAATTAGAAATGCAAAACATTATGATCACTTCATTTGCAACATGTTCAAAATATCATCCACCATAGTCAGTCATCAGCTGTTATGCAAAGAAAATTAGAAACGAAAACATTATGATCACTTCATTTGCAACATGTTCAAAATATCATCCACCATAGTCAGTCATCAGCTGTTATGCAAACCCTATAGATAATTTATTTCACAATGATCCATTGCACAGACTCACCAAGACTTCACCTGTTGCCACATATCTTTCACTAAAAACTTAAAACATTGATTTTTCACAGATTCCTTCCTGATTTCTCCTCTTCATCTAATCTGTCGTCCCAACTGAATTCTAAACACCATTCACCGCAACCGTCTGATTGCATGCATCCTGCTGGACCAATCATCAGTCTTGCCTTTGAACTGATTTTTACCTGTCTATCAATTATGTTTTGACTGAGCAACTGTGAATAAGCCACGACTTGGCTTGGAAGGTGCTGTAGAAATCTCAAGATTACAATAACGAATACAAATATTACAAAATCTTAGAATGTTAGAAAGACTGAAAGACAGGATAAAAGAATTAATTAAAATAAATAGATTTGGAATAGAATTTATTCCGTTGCTCATCAGAATTCTGTTATTGCAACGAGACCACTAAATCTAAACTCCGGCTGCCAGAATTTGCTAAGTGCCACTCCCGTTTGCCTATAAACCATCACAGAAAATCTGGACCTGACAGCCAATGATTGCTTTCTGTTGCAAAAACTCTGCTGAACAGGGAAATATCAATAAAAAACACGATAATCATTCACATAACACAAAAAACCACACGGAGAAACTCACGCAACTCAGACACTACGCAATAAAACTCCGACTGATGCCTTCGTACTTGAACCGTTATTACATGAACCAAACGGTTAATCAGTTTCATGTTCCCTATTCCTATACCATCACCTTAGATTAAATCACAACTACTGATGGCATTCAAAAGTAAACAAGAATTTAATCAGCAACTCCATTCCTTGCTAAACAAAGACTCCAGTAAAGACATAATCGAAATTTAACAATCCAACAAATGAATATGAAAGTGACTAGATGCTGAAATACTAACGGATTGGTTGAGCCGAGAATAAACATTGAACTGTAAGGTAGCATTGGTTTTGGTCCACCAAAAGCTCCTTCATCTCCACCATCCTTGCTTTCAACATCTGAAACAGAGAAATAAATGAGAACTGCTCAAATCCAAACATCAATTCATAAATGCAATTACCGTAGCCTATATAATAAATGTGCATGAGTTAGTTCAACTGCATTGTAGTTTCAAGAAAGAGGCATATAGATAAGATTTATGCAAACAGTGCCTATGAAAGAGCAGGATAACTAAACCGAGACTCCACAGAACAAACAAAAAACAAAACTCGTATTTATATACATCTCAACTCCCACAAACAACAAATAATTAACTGCTGCCGCAATCAACACAACATGGGCCACTTTCCACTCAGTAGACGACCAAAGCACCAATTAAAGTTTAAATAAAACTTCATTTATGTTAATATGTCGCAGCGCTGATATTTTGAACAGTGTAAATTAGGAGAAGCCTACATGTACATTTGCACATGATTCAAACCTATGCGAATTTATGACAGTTATTTCTCTATTCTAAATTTCTAATTTAGAAATATGATATGAAATTTTAAAATAGTTACTACGAAACTGTTTTAATGCATCTCAGACGTATCATAATTGGCATATGCTTAGCAGTAATATTTGCTTATTTTTGAAACAAACAGAAATACACGTGTGTCAAAGTGTCACAAGATTATTAGCTCGCAACGTTCACTGCATTCACAATCCGTAGTCTGGTACATGTATCATGTATAGGTGTCCATAAACTGTGTCCCATAGCAGCAATCCTTCGTGGTAAACAGCCGCTGTAGTCTGACTCCAAGTACATAAAAGCATGAATAATTCTGTAATAAAGCTGTTCAATTGCTACAAGAGTTGACACGGCTGGCTGATCAGTTAGCATGCTGAAACTAACTGAAAGTAGGTTCCAGGTTTACACCTGCTAAGCAATTCTGTGAAACGACCTATGCCAAGTTAATGTGCATCTGTCACCAAGCAGCATCAATTGGGAATAAGCTGGGAAACAAATGGCAAGTCCTGTGATGTATTGGTTTGGTGTCAAGAACATTTGCATTTGTCCGTTGTCATTTTCAGAGCAGAAGTATGGACGTGGAAGTCTCACGTTATGCCTCCAATGCAACTGCAGGGCTTCAATCTTTCAGTGTGAAACAATATTAATTCATGATCTTTATAAACCTGTTTCTCAACATCATAGCTAACAGAAAAGCCAACAGTAACTGATGTTGCGAATGATGGACTTATCAAAGTCCAACCAATCTTTTGCATCACCTTTTTCACGTACATAAAGTACCCTATTGCAATGATCTCCTTCGCTCTCATCCAAATACAGCAGCCACTTATTATTCTGAACCTGCCAGTGCACAATGCTGCATCTCTGATGATAAATTAATAATTTATTCAGCACTGCTATTATTTAGAATCCATGGAATAATGCCCATGGCTCTGCATAATAATGCTGGAACAGATGACATTGATCCATGAAAATACTCACAAAAGACAAAACGATAAAAATCAGAAATTAGTGCAAAACTCAATATCTATTTTACAAGCATTACAGTAGATGAGAACAGAAGTCATGTGAAATGTTTCAACGAAATGTCGATTATGGCATCGGTCAAAACTGGAAGCCACAAAGTCCTGTGAGGTCAGGACTTGTAAGACTATGGATTTAGGTGAACAGAACCGACAGATCAAAGTTAAGTCAGCTTTCAAAATGAGGGAAAAGTCAGTAAAGCTCTCAATTAAAGTCCAACGATGAAGTGAACATCATGCCATCACAGTTTTCTATTTGTTATCCTTCTGCGGTATAAATAAAATATGGTAATTAATACAAAGTGCTCAATTTTTACTGCATGCATCTATTAACCGTAGACCTCTAAGATGATACTTCTATCCTTGGGATCCATATTGAGAACTTCTAGCAAGGTCATATAGCATGTATGTATGCATGCATGCATGCATGCATGCATGCATGCATGCATGTATGTATGTATGTATGTATGTATGTATGTATGTATGTATGTATGTATGTATGTATGTATGTATGTATGTATGTATGACATTGTATGTATCTACGACAATTTTTCTGTAGCATATTTGGTAGCAAGCTACTTCCAGGATGTTTTGCACACTGTCAACTATCAGCGTAGGAGTTTGACAGAAAGAACAGTTTTAAATGTTTTTTAAATACTCTTTTAAAAAACACACTTCACCAACTCCTACCTCCTCTCCGACCCCCTCCTCTGACCAATTAAGACCTAGAACACACAACTTCACTCTCCCACTTAAGGACAACTCCCAATTTATTCCACGATCGTTATATAAAAATATATACTAGCTTATTTAAGACTAACTAAACGTACTTTAAACTTCAATTAATCTTTATCACTCATGTTAACATTTTTTGCGTTATTGTCAGAATGTCTTTTTCTCAATAAAAACGAATATACCAGAGAGGAAGGAAACAGGAAACCGCCACTATGTTTCCCCAAAAAGATGAAGCACAGAATAGACAAGAATGGTGTTGTTGGAATCTTGTCTAAGGGCAGAACACTAAAGAAGAACACAAGGAGTATTGAGATCGTATGTCGTATTAGAGTCTGTGAGCACACGTTGCCTACAATTGTACTCTGACAACAGGATATATGCTGATGGCTTAGCATCTCTACTGCACACACACACACACACGCACCGACATGAGACTGCAGCATCCTGGTCGATATTGCGCACATTACAAATGCACTTGTAAGTGCAAATATTGCGCCATTCACACGAGACAATAACTCAGCTTAGTCATTCGGACATCTCGTGAAAATGGCCAGTGCCCACTACAGTCTGATTCCGCTTGTCGTATCAGACTGCACCGAACAAAGCCTACAGCAAGCAGGCAGCAGACGAGTCCTAACTGAAATGATTGCAGTGGGTTTACATCATTGACATGATCTGAGTCTTAATATCCAGCTAAATAAAAAAAAATTAATCCAAATAAAAAATCTTTCTATTAGTACGAAATATGAGATCTCATGTGAATTAAATTAGAAACAGTCTGAAGCATGTCATTTTACACTCTAGGCCTACACCTCAGGTGGATAAAGAAATTTTCGAAAGGAGGGGGCCAACATTTTCGGTGATCTTTGTTTGCCAGAAAATCTGATGACTTTTTTAGTCGTTTGGTTGAAATGTCTGGAAAATAGGAAAATATACCAGTTTTCCCCGCCAAAATAACTGATGACTTTTTTTAGTCATCAGTCATCTTGGTCGAAGTAATATCTGCACAAGCTATAATAAATAATATACTGTGGCCTCTCTAGTATTCTACTCTGCGTCCAATGCACTTTTTAAATGGGAGGGGCCATGGCCGGATTGGCCCTCTGGATCCGCCCCTGCTTTACACAGACATTGCACTACAGAGACATATAAAAGCAACACATTCTGACTACATAACTCATTTGCTTTATATATTTACATTTTGGGTCTAATACAGGGGTTCTCAAACTGTGGTACGCGTACCCCCAGGGGTACGCCAGACACCAGTAAGGGGTACGCAAAAAATTCCAGAAATATAAATTTTCTTCTCGTCCTGCGTGTCCATCTTTTTTGATTAGCAGTGATTTTTAAAGTTGCAACATAAAAAATTCCAGAAAGCATCGTCATTTATTTATTTCACAGCATTTAATAAGACTCAGATACAATGCAGTGCATGCAATATATTTATGTTTAGGCCTATTACTGTAATTTTTGAAACAAATAATATATAAATGGTTGAAAGTACCAAAGCCAGAATATGTCAGCCTATAATATAGAGCTCAAATAGCAGAGAGCTGAATTGGCCAAATGATTAATTTCTGGTCGAGCTTTAAATTTTGCTATTCACTTCAGCTCTCATATCTGGCTGAAACTGTTAACTATTCTTGCTATCAAAAACAAACATGGGGAAAATTTGCGTTTGAAATTGACAAATAATTAAACCAGATATTGTGAATCTGTGCTAGTCCAAACAGGCCCACTGCACTATAGGTTGACTCTTTCCTCTTTCTTACATGGGTTATATATCAATTTTCCTTTTCTAAATTTGTTGATGAGATTACGCGATTCAAAACTAGATTTTGCTCTCTATATAGGGGCCTGAGCCCCTAATAAACGATGTCACCATGCATGATTAAATGGACTTCTAGTTGTCACTTCAAGAGGACATCGCAATGGTATTTGGTTTCTGATCTGACTTTGCTGCAGGGGTACGCCGTCATTCGATTGTTTTACCTGGGGGTACAATAAAGATAAAGTTTGAGAACCCCTGGTCTAATATCAATCAATGGTCCAGTCCATACATTCATGCATTCAGGTTCTGATACACATTAACTGTCTTAAGACAAGCCACAAACCTGCATACTCCACAGTTAATGATGAGCAATTAAACTCTAAATAGCTCCTGTGCAAACGGTTTACAATTTTATTAAAGGTTTAAGGTAAATAGAAAAAAAATTCACTATTAATATCAGTGCTATGCAGCAAGACATACGACAGCAATGGCAATTGCTAGATTGTGACATTATCATTATTATTTGTATCATCATATCTTTTACTGGTAACAATAATTAGCATTCATGCTTTGATCATCATCTAGTAACACAATGCTGCTTCCTGTTCTAGTAGTATATGTAGATGACAAAAGAAATGAACAATACATGCCTTCATTGTCTTCTGGATTAGTGTCTCCACTGGCCTGGCTGACTTCGAGCTTAGAGTCGGAGGACAACTGGACTGGGCTGTTCCGAATGTTGCTCTTTGCTGTGCTGTCACTGAAAGAGATGCTGTCAATCAAACAGTTGTCTTAGACATATGCCAAAGGAAGAGAAAAAGGATGTTCCAGAAATGTCCACTGCAGATGTCATCACCCCATCAAATGTATTTCATCATCCCATCAAATTTGGCAAAATTAAGGACCTGCTCTGTACAACCAACCAGAAAATCAGTAATTTTCTAACTTTATCTTGAAACCTCAAACATAACACACTGTTTTATTAATTCCATAAGTCACTCAAGCATTTGTTCGTTCTTAATATAAATGATTCTCATGAAACCATCACCTACAAGACTATTTCTGGAACAGCCTTCATAGTTGAAAGAAATCTGAAAAGATGCGAGATAGAATGAGATGCAGATATCAAGTAGAACAAAAGGAGAAAACAAAACCAGAAGCCAAATATGAGAGACAAGTGACAGAAATAATGGCATCCACACAGCCACCTGTCACAGGTAACCATGTATTACAAAGAATACATGAACATCAATTAATTGATTGAACTAGTCAAATGCATATATAATTTTAAAAAATTTCACACTAATCAGCTTTTACTGAAATCATCAAATTAGTAAGGCAATTAGCGCTTAGACACAATGTATGTATGTATGTACACATGTATGTATGTAAGTAGGCCAATGTATGTATGTATGTATGTATGTATGTATGTATGTATGTATGTATGTATGTATGTATGTATGTATGTATTTATGTATGTAGGCTATGTATGTGATAATATACCGTATGTATGTATGTATGTATGTATGTATGTATGTATGTATGTATGTATGTATGTATGTATGTATGTATGTACGACTATGTATGTATGTATGCATGTATTACAATAAATGCATGAACATCAATTAATTGATTAAACTAGTTAAATGCATATATAATTTAAAAAAATTATGTATGTATGTATGCTTGTATGCGATAATATATGTATGTATGTATGTATGACTATGTATGCATGCATGTATGTATGTATGTACCTAGGTATGTATGTATGTATGTATGTTTGAATATAGACATTTATATAGCACCTTACAATAACCTCACGAAAGCGCAATGCTTGAAAGCTGAATGAACCATAGTTCTCCAATCAATATATGAACTTGTGTGGAAAGGATCTTTCGAGCGAACAATAAATGTCAACAATTGCAATCAAAAAATTGTAAAGTAAGCCAATCATACATTATCAATGAACAACCGCATGCAACATTACAAGCTATCAAATTGAAATCAGGAATTAAACCCTTGATCTAGTCGTCAAAAGCTGGTACAAATTAGCAGTTAGCTTAGCAACTATGACCAGAATAAAGATTACGTCAGTTCTGATGTCATAATTCAGAATAAGTCAACATCAGATTAGAGAAAGCAATGACAACAAAGCAAAATCAATAACAGAAATTTGATTAGTATTAAGGAGTTTTCTGATTTTGCAATAGGTTGCTGCAGCTGGTCCATTTCAACCAGAGAGGATGTAACATCCTCAACTGTTCATAAGGCAGTTAAAGGCACCAACATGTAGTTTACTCTAGTTTACAGAAAGCACTACATGAATTCTGTCACTAGACTACATTAATTATTATACATTACATTAGTGTCACACCAGCAAACCTCAGAAGCTAGTAGGAAGACAGGTACTGGCAATTTTTCTATGACATACAGCAAAGTCATAGCAGACAGTGGATCGCTGGCGATTATAAAGTGCCTATTGACCACTAGATGGCAGTAATAAGTCGATCTACATTGAAATATATTGCAGAACAGGTGACTTTATAATTCCATATAAAACCACAACATTTAACCAACATGTGCTGCAGTAAATAGCTTTAGAAAATTAAGTCTTCAACAAAAAATCGCAGGTCTATATAAGAAATGTTTCGTATTATAATTATATTTAATCTGTGACAGGCTAAAGTTCTAAGCTAACCCATCAAATCAAAATGTCATAGACTCACAGTTTTTTAGTTAAAAACATAATAACTCCAAAACTAGACGGAAAAAACGCACACTTACACAGTGAAGTTTCCAGTTTTTGGGTCTTGGTTGTTCTGAGGAGACGGTGGGCAGATGTTGACATGTGGTGGTTCTATGCTACCCGGAAGGGTTGGAAACTGGTTTTCCTTTTCCAATTCCACTTGCCTTCTCTGAAACATCAGACTAATTTGTTCACTGATAGGTGAAAACTCTATAGAACTGCCACTTAATTACATTTTGTTGATGCAAATATATGTTCAAATATATTTGTCTCATAATTCAGACGCATTCTCAGTGATTGCGTAGCATATCTGAGAGTGTGAGGAATGCTAGCTGACTAAATGTTCAATGATTTCAACCGTGCATCTGGTTTTTAACCGATACCTTTGTTTTGCATAACATTTCAAAATACTACAATTCAGAAGTCATAGGTTAAATAATTTCTTGTGTTCACTCTGGAACAAGCAAATTGTGTGCAAACCATCGCAAACTAAGAATGAAATCAGCCAACAGAATACATAAGTTAAATACACATAATTCCATGAAAAAAATAGCTTTGTGTTGTCACACGGAGTTGCAAACTGTTAAAACTTGTGTGGTCTTAATTCCTCACAAGAAGTACGGGCAAACACCATAAGACTTGCAACAGACATGAGGAAATATTATAAAAGAATACAATACAATACAATTGTATTTGATGGATTGCCCTCCCTCCAAAGATCAGACGAGTGCACACAACCACATGAAAAACATCGATGACACAAAGTAATCATGAGTGAAGGACAAAGGTCAAGGTCAAGTTCCTTACACAGATACTACCTGGAACAAAGCTTGAACCCATCTCCACATGACATGGCGTGTGCCCTAATGAAATGGTCATCATGCCTCAAAGAAACCTCCAAACGCCAAGAATTCTCACGTGTCAGCCTCAATACACAAACTAATACTCTTGAAGTTAAGATGCACACACACCCTCACACCCTCACTCACACACACCTGTTCATCTTGTTCCTCTTCAGCAGCAGTCAGTTCCTGAGCATTGGCCAGATTATCAACAGCAATGGCCAAGAAGACGTTCAGCAGAGTGTCTGCGATCAGGTGACGACTGTCAAAGATGCCAACGAGAAAGCAATCAAACGCCTATGATTTCACTCATGATGCAACATACATACAGTTATACATATGCTCAAAAACACAAGGCATACAGCTATACACACGTATGCATACAGATATGGATGCATACAAAATGGTACATGCAATCATACATGTACAATTGTACATATATTATATATACATATGCATATATATTATATTTATATATATATATATATACACACCTACCGGCGCAAACAGTGTAGCTAGTGAAGTCTTTCCTTTAGAGTTACTTAGATAGGTGACATAAAAATTAATACTAAACTTAATAAACCCATTCAGTTGGTTGCAGCTTCACAAAACAGTCTGTAACTATTTTCTGTTTCATTTTGATTTATATATAATAGCTGAATCCATGGGCGCCCGCACATAGGGGCAAGAGTGGGCACTTGCCCCCCCCCCTGGAAAGTTGAAACCTATTTTTGTAAATGCTACTTTTGGGGATGAAAACAAATTTCTTTTCATTAAAGAAACTGTTTTCACAATAAAAATTATAAAAAAGTGAATCTAAGAAATTTACATTAAGAAACCTATATGAAAAACACCCATGTCTGTTCTTAATTCCCTGCTTTGCATTTTCAACCTCTTGCAGCAAAAACCTTTAACCGTGACCATCGACTTTTGCCCCCTCCTGCAAAAATTTCTGCGGGCGCCCATGGCTGAATCACGTCTTTAAATCATGACAAAGCCTGGAATGGTACTTATTGTCTCTTACCAAATTCATTTAATCTGATTTACTCTAATAACTGCAATGGAGATAATAATCTTTTCATAATGCATCAATCGATGTTCAATTCAGATGAAATCACAGTCAAAACAATCATTCAATAACACATGTCATAGAGAACCGCACAGCTCTGCAGTCAACCATAGATTCTCCGTGTGATAAAATTCTAACTTGTAATGTCCGCGTAAAGCTGCTAGCAAAGGATACAGTTTCCAAAGAGAACCAATATGATGAAATAGAGAGAATAGAGCATCCCACTGTTGTTTACGCCCCCTTGTGACTTGATAGCATAGAACATGACTTCGTTCCAATCTTCTCCAGTTAATATCTGAGAACACAAACAAGTGAAACAAATTTTCAGCCCACGTAAGAAGACAAAGAATCTAAGCTAGCCCCACAGGTGATCAGAAGAACAATTGTATAATCATCAGCTTCTTCTAAATATATCCTTTATTATGGGCAAATCAGGACGGTTGGTCAGACCTCTTCTCTGCCACCTAATGGCTTTCCATTGTAAGATCAGTGTACTAAACACAGCTGAGCTCTAGATAGCACTGCATATGAGGTTGGCATAAAGAACAAATTTAACTGGAGCTGGTGGAGATTTAAACTCTCTACCTTGCAGTTGACAGCCTATCAGGCTAACATCTAGATTATTACACACCTAGAATGGTCAACAATCTCAACATGCACATACTAACTATCATCAACATAATCATAAACCGTGGGCTCACTGTCCGTAGGTGTCTGACACCATTTTCACCACATTCCTCCACTGTTCCCTTTCCAGTGTCAAAGAAGTGAAACAAGTTTTGCAGCAGCAGAGGCAGGATGGCATAAAAAGAAAAGTTTTTGAATTAACGCTTTAATTACAGGAGTGTGTCAAAAGCAACTGGGAAATCACTGCAACACATCGTTAAAGAGTTAAACAACATCATCATGGGTGCATAAGTTCCTCAGCCAACTCATCCCAATCTAATAAAGAATTAAAGCCTGACATTGGAAGAAAAATAATAAATTTCATCCGTCTAAAACTTAGCAAATGCTTTCCTCTGCCCCAATAAAATATTTAAACAAACTAAGATGCCTGTCAAAAGTAAGTAAAGTAACACAAAAGACAAGACAAAGCAAGAAACTTCAAGTACTGACTGATGCAAATTAACAAATAACAGATAAACCTCTACATGTTCTGGACTTCTCTGAACTTCTAGAGCACATGAACCCTTCAACCGAGGCTAACATATCAACCACAAAACAGGGAAAATGTGAAAATCACCTGGAAAACAGTCAGCAGAGCAACAGTGAATGTGTCGAAATTACACGAAGGTCGACCACTTGCAAAATTCCACCTAGAGGTTGAAAAACATCAATTATAAGCTATTTACATATTATTATTATTATTTTATTATTATTATATCCCTATCCCTGGAAATGAAGTATAGAGCCATGATGGCAAACAGATAACATTAGTTTATCAGCGCAAGACAATTTTAAGCCTACAGTTGATAACCGACACTGACCACGTGATGGAGAAGTGGGTCATATATTGAAGTTAAAATTTGTGGGACAAATTTATGGCCAAGCAGGATGCACCAGGTTAATACAAGTTTATGTATAAATAAAGACGTTACATACCCATAATAGCTACCAAGTGACATGATGTGTCCACTCAAAAGACACTGCCCTTTTCAGAAAAGGCTAAACCCCTCCTGTTCATTGCAACTATGCTTGATTGGTTGATTGGTCCATTGATTGATTGGCTTATGATTGATTGATCTATTATTGATTGATTGATTTGATTGACTGATTGATTGACTGATTGAACTTATAGTGCTTCTATAAAGGTTCAATGCATCACTAAAATGAACACAGCAACTTTATAAGGAAACCTCAAAAGTAAACTGACAAGAGAATTCTGAAAATATAGCCATCCTAGGTACTTATTATTGAAATAAATATCCCATCCGAGGTACTTACTCTCCACCAAACAACTGCATCCCAAGAAGTGCAAAGATAAGGATGAACAAGAACAGCAGGAACAACAGCGAGACAATGGAACGCATACTGCTTAGCAGAGATATCACCAGATTCCGAAGTGATGCCCAATACCTGAAGTGAAATTAAAAAATGTCACCTTCATATTCATGAGTCAAATAATAAATATATCAAAGGGATCTCGGTATGTTCTGTACATATTTCCTAAGGCTCAATTGGTCAAATCAAATAAGACCAATTTCTTAAATTCAAAACCGGAAATCATGTGGCAATACTAAGATAAATGTTTCTTTAGAGTCTAGGAAGCAGTGCAACGATCAATATTTCAGATGCAAAAATCCATGCTCGATATTTCTAAAGTCTTTACAAATAATACACATATCATTTACCAAAACTGCATTCTTCTCGACACAGGTCTTACACTCAAAACTGAAAAAAATCTTTTTATAAAATCCAATCCCAATTCTTCCTCTTACTTCCCCTCACTTCTCTTGCTGAACTAATTCCATCTAACATAGCCTTCTGGGTTCTCTCGATCTTGGGACTGTCCTCTCTGGCGAAATTTAGCTGGCTCTTCTTTAAAACTAGTTATTTAAGACTTCCTTCATGACCAGGCCTGTGTCAGGACTCTCAGGAGCACCTCAGAGTAGCTGTCTTGAAAGAGCATTATATAAATAATTTGACAGAAAAATAAATTTCACAGATGAGATAACTTTAGTGAGGTGATTGCATGGATCATTGGTGCATGTCTGACCGAGGAGAGAGACAGACAGACAGACAGACAGACAGACAGACAACATACAGACAGACAGACTGTATGGAGCAGTAATAGTTTCATAATTCTGTCAGGAGCTCTTGCAAGCCAACAGATAAGCTAATGCCAACATATCTCAATTGTCAAACAGGACAATAGTGTATCACAGTGATCAATTGGTTAGGGCATGCAGCTTGTAATGCGGACGGTATGGTTCAATCTTGTCCAAGTCGATTACTGTGTTGGCAAGGTGAGCAAGTTATTTGCACGCAATCGTTCTGCAATATAATTGCATCTGCGCCATCAAGGTGTGTGTGCACTTGTAAACTTTTGAACGATGACAACATCCAAATGCAATTGCATCGTATTGCATAATATCATTATCCATTTGCAATTAGCATCAATTTTTGTAATTGAAAACATCAACCACATCTCATCATATCCAGAAACGTGATGTTAACAATGACCATAGCAACGGCAATATTACAAATGATAATTGATCATAGGCCTACTAAACAATAGGCAGGATGCTCGACCTGGAATGGCTTCCCTTGACGCTGCACTCCATTTCTAGAAAGTTCTCCTTCTCTGGCATTCCATTCTCATCTTAAGACAGTGTTATTTGGCTGGGAGCGCCTCTGAGTAGTTCCCCTGAAGAGATGCTATACAAACGCATTTAATGAATGAATGAATGAATGAATGAATGAATGAATGAATGAATGAATGAATGAATGAATGAATATGGACCTGGTAACTTTGAAGATGCGCAAGAGTCTCATTGCTCGTAGAATACTGATACCAAATGAGCTGTCCACATAATATGTGGCCCAAACAACTTCGAACAAGCTGCCAGCTATCACCTGTGTTCAAGCAAATAAACAGTTTTACATTATGTCATACAACTATAGTACAGTACCTTTCCATTGCAGTGCACAACAGTATATGAGTACAGCTACTGCCTGCATTCATTCATACAATCACAAAACATGTATAGATGCACATACACACACATACACACAGTGTGAAACATAGACATAATACTTACACAGACATATACCATAGAACAATTGTCAATAAAAAAATATAAGCGACACTGACATTAGATTATAATGCTCATAACTAAAATGGCAATCACAGTTAGAAGTATAACAAATTCTATACTTGCACATATAATAATATTATTATATGCAGACATGGAAGGAGGTGAAATGAATGTGGGATTCATAATTAGATACAAGAAGGAATCATGTAAGTCAAACAAACCGTGACATGCAATAGATGAATGGAAAGGAAATAGAAACGGTGGATCAAATGAACACAGGTGGAGTTGGTGATAAAGAAATGCAAACCTTACACAGACTGCATAGAGAAGCTAAAAGAAGACGCACAGATGGCAAACTGAAATATATCCTGGAGAGAATAAATCAGGCAGAGGAGGAGAAGGCAGCGAACAGAAGAGACTACAAATCTTTGCTCCGTATTTTGAAGGAGCTGTTCTGGTGCGTTCGGATTTCAATCGATCACTGGATGGATAAATAGCAAGTAGATCTACCGGTATATCCACCAGAAGCATGTTAAGTGTTGGAGAGGATATTTTGAGTTGTTTTTTTCCAGAACCAACTGCGCAACTTCATTCATTCATTCATTCATTCATTCTGAAAACTTAAATAGCGTCCCTTCAAGAAGCTTACTCAGAGGCGCTCCCAGCCCAGCCATGCGTAAAGAGATAGGTATTGAGCAACTGAGAGAAAGCAGGCAAATTTCTCAGAATTTCTCACACTCAATTTATCAATGCAGTTTCCATTTCTGATCTAAAAATTTTTAGTAAATAGAAATGCTTTTTTGCCAATGCTGGTGTTATATCAGCTGCATAAGCTCCCATAAGTAAAGAAAATCTAAATGAATTACCAACAGCTGAAGTTGTTTCTTAGAAAGAAACCGAAAAGAAAACTGCAGTATTGTTGAAATGGAAATGGGAGACTAACCACACAGTCAAAGATGTTGAAAGACGACTGGAAGTAGAGATGAACTCCAAGACCATACATCTTGAAGAGCATCTCAAAAATGAAGAGACCGAGAAAGATGAACTCCGCATAATCTATAAGTATCGTAAGCAGATCTCATTCAAGTCCAATGCAACTCATGAATTGTGAGGAACCCAACTCACCAGCTGTTTATAGCAAAATGCTAAGCAACAATTACTTTTTTTAAAGAAACTATTTATAATAAGATTCTGAGCATGCTCAAAAGTAAAAACTTTCAAAAAGCAAATAAATTATTTATATCTAAGGAGACTAAGGCATAGCATGCTTACTTGCCTAGCTACTATTTTGCATTGTCTTCCATTGCATTGCATTGTATTTGACCATTTAATAATAAAGCACTTCTCTTGGCAAGAGCTTTATGGAAGTGCTACCAGTGAAAAATTGAGAAATTACTTCAATATCTCATCTGAGAATAACGCAATGATAGTTAAAAATGAGGAGAAGATGGAGACTTTTGACTCACAGAGGAACTTTGTAAGGAACTCTTCTTGGCCGTGATGCTCCACGGCCACGAACACCGTGTTGAGAAAGACAAGACCAATGATCAGCCAATAGAAAGCCTGCGACTTAACTATGTGGCGAACTTTGAATCTAAAATTATCCAACAGAAACCTGTAAGAAATGCTCCAAGAAATAAAAAGCATCTCCATTCACGATTATCGTTGGTGATTTTGTAATGGACACCTGATGAATTGGCTCCATTCTGAAAAATCTCCAATGCAGAACATTACACGCTTGCCACACAAATAAGCATTTCATCACAACATTACACTCCTCTGCAGTTGCTCTATAACAAGCTGATCTGTGGCTACAGGTCGCGACTGAGAACATCAAAGATGCAAATGGGGAACAACGCTCTTCAATCAAGCGAGGCATATTAGCAGCAATAATAAGACAGCGTTAGACACTCACTTGATTCGTTTCTCCAGTCTCCACAGAGCGGTAAATCGACTTGACTGCGTCCTCTGCCGAGTTCCACCAAATGGATTCTCGCCTAAGAATACAAAATGGTCAATTCTCTGCATTTGCGTAAGTTAAAGACAGAGAAGTTTCAAATACAATTCACAGTCTATGTGACGAAATGTTCTTGTGCGATATACACATGTGTGACCCTGGCTGAGAAAATGGACAAGTTGCAGGGAATGAACTTATTAACATTTTTCAATAAGCTTATATCGCTAGGAAATCAGGTTAAAAAATTCAGAATGTTTCGAACAAAAAATGCAGTTTTAATGAAAATCTAACATATCAATTGTAGGGAAATCACCAATAAATAATGGACTTATCTCTACACTATGCACTACTAATATCCGACTTTAATGCATCGTGTCGAGTATTAAATGTATGATTGATTGATTGATTGATTGATTGTTTGATTTATAAGAGCAATGATATTACTATGCTCAGATGCACAGGGAAACACCATAGGCAATAAGAGTCTAAGAGAAGGCAGCATACACACCGATGTCTCCAAACAATTCTTCATTGTCTTCATTGTCCAGTTCGTCTGTCTCCTTGCTGCCTCCCTGTCGCAGCTGCTTCATCTTGGATGAAGCCATTTTGTGCCGAGCTAAAAGTCAACATCACCTCTTCAGTTCTGATTACAGTAAGAAGCTGCATATTTGGTTGATAGGAGCATTTTCAGTTTATGTTACAGCTGTTTAGGAAGCCATACTTCAGGGCCAAGAAGCTCATGGAACAGATCCGGTCCCTTGGAGCCAAACCCCTCTGACCAGGCGTTAACAGAATGCTTCAAAATGGACAAATCTGGACATCCTGAGTCAAAAACTGGAACCATATAGAATTTAAAAAGTCAGTGTGGCTATCTGATGTAATCGTACAAAACTACAAACACTGCTGTTTGCTATTAGATGCATATGTTCAATTTATTTGAAAGGCCACACCACGGCCTAGTTTTAGGTAAAAGTGATTAATTTAATACCAGACAACTTATACTCCTGGCTATTATTAATATCTACTGCCATGTCTCTACAAGTAATTTCAATGCACTTAAGTGCTATCCTATGGGTGTACAGCTTAAATGTCACCTTGGCCCATCCTTGGTAAGGGTCTATTGGTGGTAATTAACAAGACCTGCAGAAGGTAAAGTTAAAGTGCCATTATTTAGCTCAGTTAAAGCTTCAACTAGGAGTGGGGAATCATGCAAAGTCCAGCTACATATTAAGAACATGGGGTCACAAGTGTACTAAAAATAGCCATACTTGGGAGCAATGATCATTCTAATTTCCTGGAGTCTGTAAAACTCTATAAAATTTCTTTTGTGTAAAATTTATACAAGAAGATTAAAATTTGGCATTTATTGCTGAGTTGGCAGATAATTAATCAACATAACCGTGTCTTCAATTGACTATGATCTATGATATGCTGCTTAAAATTGTAGCATTTGTTTAAAATATAAGAAAGTATGAGTCACGGAATTTAGCATGTTTAACCTGTAGAAATAGATTTGGCAGTAAGACACGAGTATTTTTTGGGAAATACATTAATGTAATGTGGCCTAGCCCTCACAATGACTCTATTCAATCCTTTGCATTCGCCAATCAGAGCAGACTCTGTCCAGACTAATTAAACCTCCTCCAAGCAGATGACTCTTAATGTGCATCAGCATGTCTAGACGGTCTTCTACCAATCGATTCGTTATCTTGGTCTTCAACCCCATTTAATATTAAACTAAGTTCCTGCTTGCAGTCCACACTGGATGCCAGAAAAGTTCCATCAAAATCCATCCACTTTGCAAGATCTTAAAACTGCTAACGCTTAGAAGTGTAAAATTGTTCATAGCTTGGAAATCCAAGATCAACTTGTTTTTGATTTTTTTTCTACAAAATTCTGCAAACTTGTGATCAGGGCTGTACTTGCAAAACTAGAGGTGAGTATATGCTACAGTTGCCTAGGCAGGTCTGGAGGCCATTTTCCTCTATAGGCCTATTACACACAAATATTTGTGAGGTGAGCACACGCTGCAGTATACCCGCATATACCCTTGATAACAGCCCTGGTTGGAAGCCATATGAATGAAATTCACCTACAACTGCCAATATTAACGAGATCTCTACTGTATATGAAGACTTGATACATATACATATTCAAACATATACAACAAGCACATACATATAATATGCATTATATATACACACACAAATGATGCACACATACTGCTGTTTTGTTATCTAAGAATTCATATAGCATCATCATCCATGGAATAGTCATTCCTGCTCCTCACATGAAAGCCTCACAGAAATGAGAGCTTCAAAAGACAGATGGGTGCTTCAGTTCTAGCCAGTACACACTACTAAGAAAGTCTCCTGAAGAAGATTACTGCATGATAAATGAGATGCAATGAACAGACCATTCCGTGTTGATGAGATGAGTAAGGTCAAATGACAGATCCATGAAGCTATGTTCTTTTGAGAAGTCAATAACCATTTCGTAGTTCAGTGGACCATGCAAAATGCAAAAAGATACACGATGCTCTGGTGACTGACATTACCTTCGATTATCTTCCTTTTCTCTTCATCAGTTGTCCGTTCTTCATTCAAGATAACTTCCTCTGCAAGTCATATTAGCATAGATGCAAAACACAGCAACCATTTGCATCACTTTAATTAAACTCACCATTAATCACACTCACTATAAATGCAATTACTACTCTTTCACTGCTACAACATGATGATACAATAATGACAGCAGAGCATTTATCATTATCCATGATTATTCCACTGCCTACACTCCTCTTTAAAAAAATGTTGAAGGTAATATTGTGAATTTATACCTTAAACTTATCTATAAAAGATGCTTTAAACAGCCATCTTAGCTTCAGTGTCAGACCATAATGCATCAATGCAAGTGCTATTATGCCATTTCCTAACTTGAAACCTATCTCCACTGACACAGAATATCATCTGGCTTGTCATGCCCAAAAAGTAAAGTTTTTTAGATATCACTTAGTCAAAAATTGACAAGCAACGTATTACATTAAGTGAACTGCTGATCCTTTACAACAATTCTAGGTCCAGCATTTTCATCAATCACATAATATAGAGGTCCTACTCTACACTAATACTAGACTACTCTACAATTTGAACATATACAACTAGCTAAATATGAATAATCAAGCTGACTATCATATAGGAAAATTTCTCAAATAAGTTCAACATTACTTACAATCTATAGAAAAGTCTAACTTAATCTTTAAAAAGCACCTGCTCAAGCTGCATACTCAAATACATGTATCACCAAAGCCAACCAGTCAACAAAACACATCTAGGAAAGATTCCATTTTGCTATGAAATTGTGCAAACTCTATCACAAGACTCTGGCATGAAAATGTATAAAAAAAATAATCAAATAATATTCTCAAGTTCAAATAACATTCAATTGATTCAAGGATTAAATCTGAAACAAAATATGAGATGTGAGAGACTGTTGGAGAGACTGAGCTCATTATACAAAATTATATGAAAATAATCAAACTATTAAATTTCACCAAGAAATTGCGGTAAAAGCAACTGAATTATTGTCATTTGGTTCAAAATTAAAACTGAAAGATTGAATAAATTTTGTGAAACCCATTTTAAAAATGAAACTCAGCAATCCGAGCACAAGCTCACACAGACTGTACACGTTTTGTAATACTTATATAAAGATTTCTTTGCAAAAAAAACCAAAATCGATTCGTTTAGACAGTACCTAAGTTTGTTTACAGAATAAACTTCCAACTTTCATGTAACATAATCCTGATCTCTACATTGATCTTTTCATGTGGGATAAACAGTTTGCTAAGATAAATGACATGTCCTTTGTTTAGAAGCATTCTCATAGTTTCTCTTCCCTAAATCCTGTTTTCTGTTTATATTCCACAACAAAATAACAATACTTTCAGTTTCAAATTAGAGTTGGTGCACGTGACTCGATCTTTCCTGTCGTTATTTTCCATATTCATCAGTTCCAGAAATTGTTTTCCAACAACCAGTTAAAAACGAGCACGTAAACCAATACAGTCTGTCAGTCTAAACTATGCTGGAAACCTCATTTTAAAGTCATATGAGTGACATAAAAAATTCTACATCCATAGAATCCCAAATTTGCAGCATTCACAGCTGTCAGCCAGACAATAACAAGGATCAATTCTCGAAAGGACAGTCAAGCTTAACTATTCATATCTCCATTATGATCCGCATATGATAAGCTTCAGTTAGCTAAGCTTCATTTGCACAGAATTCAGTCAGCTATATGGCAATAGCTCAAGAAAAATGAAAAAAAGGAAAAATTCTAGGATGATGGTCACAGTAAGCATGCTGTAATGCCATTTGGTCCATTTAAACTGTTTTCACTTATCATGGTATGGTGTCTAAATTTTGACCAATCTGATCAGTGGCGGCACCAGCTCTACAATTTCAGCAGGTCACATCAGGGTCAATGGAGTTTTTCATCAGGTCGAGTAAATAAAATATAAAGAAGATATTAAAAATTCAAAAGAATTTTTGGCAGGTCATTAGACAGGTCAAGAGAAAAATAGGCAGTATGTCAAATGACCTTGTGACATGTATCACCAATTTATGCCTGGTGAATCATCACAGTAGCATATTAGAATAATCTTAGACTAGATTATAAGAGTAGTTCCTATAATCAATGATGATATCTGCGACCAACAGAAACTCTCACAGACTTCACGTAGGCTAGCATTAGCAAAACATAATTTGTACAACTACACCTTTAAGGCAGCAATATGCAAATCAAATAATTTCCAAGAAAAAACTTAAGAATTTAAGAAAACAAATTTAAACAAAAACGAAAGAAAATGATGCTAGGCAGTGGTAAATTCGACTTAATACAGACTATGCAACCATTAAGACAAATTCTGCTGTCAAGGTTGCAATACATCTTCACATTCACGGTTTCGACAATAATCATGTCTTAGGTGATACTAAGAAGTTATTGTCAATGTACCCAATTCATTATAAGCGAATATTGTTGAACTGATGCTGCCACGCTTCTGCCTTAACTGAACATTCCAAGACTAGCAGGACACCCCCACCCCACTCGCAAAGAACTACTATTGAAAGTTGACAATAAAAAATGTGACGTAAATTTAAGCAACATGTAGAAGAGTAATGCTCAAAAACGTTGTGAATTATAAAAATAACCTTAATGATTTTGAATTGACTGGAGGGCTGAAGAAATTGACAGCCTCAACCTCAACCCACTAAAAGAGGTGTGTAATATATATGTCTCAATCCACTAAAAGAGGTGTGTAATAAATATGCAATGATAACAATGATAATGAATACAATAATCACAACATGAAAAATGCTAATTAGGATCTACTTAATTACGTACTTAACCAATGATAATTTTTGCCTGTAGGGCATAAGAATGACAAAAACGACATAAAACAACACGACTTCTAATAGTAGCATCTCATCTAAACAATGCATTCCAACACCAACAATAGAACTGACAGGCACTGGAAGAGAACAGGAACTTTCCATTCTACAGGAGTTCTAGACAGAGTACGTCTATTCGATGCCATCGCCACCAACCACCACCACGACCACCACAAGCAAACACGCAGAATGAATACGAAGGCATATTTCAACTAATGGAGAGATCTATGGATGAGGAGGTTAGCGCTACCCACCTGCCTTTGAAATCCACTCTAAATAAGCTTCTGCCTGGCGGTCTACTACCTGCTGCTTCCTGAGTTTGAGGAAAGACCGGCGGTTCTCCACCCTCTCTCGCTCCTTAGCGAACTCCCTGAATTTCGTGGAGACACCACACAAGCAGCGGCAGACGCAGCATGAATGAAGTACATAAAAAAGTAGAGTCACCCCACAACAGCAGACGACCTTAATTAAGGCACATGTCCACCAGCCACGCCATCCACTTACCCGCCTTGCAAATCCACTCTAGATAGCCGTTTAGCTCGCGGTCTATCTGCTGCTGCTTGCGGAGCTTAAGAAAAGCCCGCCGGCTCTCAACTCGCTCGCGCTCCTTTGCAAACTCGCTGGAAACATGTCAAATCATCAGATCTCAGCAAAAACACAACAAAACTGGCCAAGGAAAAGAGCAGTTTGGAGTAAGAAATGACTAAGATAATTTACAGGTAACAATGTCAGTGAAGCCCAGGTGCATTATAGACAGTATAAACATATCACTGAGAGAAATATGGAGAACGTTCAAAATTTGCCTATTCAGGGCTTGCCTGTCCTTTGTAGGTCTGAAACCTGGACATCAAAAACCTCTCAAAAGCAGGATGCCTCCAAACAATGGTGTCTGAGAAATTCCTGCACATGTGCATTACGGCAACAAACTGGGTTACAGAAGCTTGGAATGCATTGTGGATATGGCAGCATACTGATGATGTTGTTGCCTTGCTTGAGTAATGAGCATATATATTCATTTAACAGAAATCAGGTTGACAAGTTGCAACACGGTTACAGGATGAAGTAAAATATAGTTAATAAAGCATGTATACTTAGACTAGCAGGGCATTATACCGTAGGCTAGTCAATAAAGCATGCATATATTAAGCAAATTCAAGGTACAAACCATTACTTGAATATCAAAATAATATCAAAGTCAACTTAACAGTAGAGACCTTGAAGGAGCACTATATAAATTACGTACTGTAATTGATTGATTGATTAAACATAGCAGAGTGCAGGCACAAGAAGATATGATAAGCAAGTCTTTATCACTATCAAGTCCAAGCACTTAAATCAATTCTTGCTTTTCCAAAGTGGAAAGAGTCAGCACAGAGCTGCATACGTGGACACATGGATCACTCATTGTTCAGGCAAACAGAAAAGTTGACAGCTAAGTCGATGTTACAGACTTTTCAGTGCAGTGCGATTCATTAAAGAAGAATCATGGATTGGAGTTGATCCAGCTCCCAAATCAAATATCAATCACAAAGTTATGTTGGTTTTGTCCCAGGTCAAAGTTAAGAAGAAGTGGCCAACATCCAAATGGAATGACTGGACTGATGTCATTAAGTAAACAAATAAGAAGTCAGAACAAATGCAAAGATACTCCTTTAGCATTTATACCCTGTTTTATTGATTGGTAGATGAACACATTGCATCACAAATTGCCAGATCATTGAAGTAAAGAATCAACATAATTATATACAACAGCCCATAATGAGGTCTAATGATAATTAAGAATATCCTACAAAGTAGAGCGACATAGATGAGAACTTAAAAGCTTCAGACTTACATGTAGAAGAGGCTCGACATAGTTGAGCAGGCCTTAAAAAGTCTCACTGTTTGAGTCATTACCTTCTCACCTAGATTAATTTTACCTAAATAAACAGATAAATACACATACCCGCTTAGCACACCCAGAACAAGATTGAGCATGAAAAAGGAGCCGAGGATTATGAGCGGAACGTAATACATCCATGGAAATGTACTTCCTAATGCATCGTTGGTCTGTAAAAAAGACACAATGATTTTAAAAGTACAATGACATAGCCTAATAAGCACCAAACTGACTATTTTCCAAAAGTTGATATTGAATACTGTTAATACTGTTATTCGCAGCTTAATCAATTAACACATTACAGGTTACTAACAGAAAAGTTTACAAACAAGAGAATAAAAATATAACTTTCGTGCAAGACTTGCTTTGTTAAAGTGCGTTATAAATACCTAATTGTATTGTATTGTATTGTATTGTATTGTGACTATACAAGCAAGTATAATGGGTTATGTTATAAGCAGAGCTAACCATTTTAAAACAGTGAGTGATTTTTAAAGTCAATCATGCTGAATTGAGTAGTCAGGCCACAAGTGGTCATCTCGGGAGCTTACAGCATAATGCTCGTGCATCATATTATTATAGTTGCATAACAATGCATATAGCAGGCCTACTAATCTAGTACACCAATCGCAATTCAACTACTTTATCCGTCCACATCATAGATTCAATAAGTCTTAGTATGCTACTTAGCTATAACTAATGACTAAAGAAACAACGAGTTCCCACACAAAAGTTGAATCCAGTGAATTGTGATTGCAATATTTTGCTACGAATAAATCAGAAAATGAGCAATGGAAGCTGCAAAATAAAAACAATGGAACAATCACAATACTGAAGCATTGTCTAGAGCTCCTAGTGTTCTCGCGTCACATTGTTGACACATATATTGAACAATCACATTACTGAAGCATTGTCTGTAGCTCCTAGTGTTCTCGCGTCACATTGTTGACACATATATTGAACAATCACATTACTGAAGCATTGTCTGTAGCTCCTAGTGTTCTCGCGTCACATTGTTGACACATATATTGAACAATCACATTACTGAAGCACTGTCTGTAGCTCCTAGTGTTCTTGCGTCACATTGTTGACACATATATTGAACAATCACATTACTGAAGCACTGTCTGTAGCTCCTAGTGTTCTTGCGTCACATTGTTGACACATATGTCATTCATTCAATCATTGTCAGTGTCAGTGTGGCGGCATAATGCCGTAATATTCTATTTCTGCCACATCGATGTCACCTGCACTAAAATCGTGATTAGGTCACGGAACGCATCATAGCTGCCACAGGTAAGTAAATTAAGGTCATTTAAATAAAATAATGACCTGGCTAACTGCAATATTGTTGTCAATGTTTATTTGAGATCCAGGTTAGTCTTGAGGTGTAACTCATCGAGCAATGATCAGCGATGATGCGACACCTTTGGTCTAGATGTGAGCGATTTACAGCTTGTGCCTAACTGCGAGGCTCTGGTTATAAACTATGACTACAATATTAACATTAATTTAACATGATATAACATAACATACATTATGCACATGTAAAGAGTTGCATCTATGTCAACTTCATCTGAGTGAATAAACATTGATTGATTGATTGATTGATTGATCAATTGATTGATTGATTGACTGATTGATCGACTGATTGATTGATGGAACATTTCATGACATATAAATTGAATTGTAAGTGGCAATTTTTAGCCACAATAACAATCACTTACGTAGTAGAGGACCGTTGTCCACCCCTCCATCGTGATGCACTGGAAGACAGTCAGCATGGCGTACCCGATGTTGTCAAAACTGATGATACCATACTTGGGTCCAACCCAAAAGTACTCGACACACGATGCATTGTCTTCTGGACAATTGTATCCTCCACGTGCAAAGAAGCCGCGATTCAAGACGCAAGGCGTAGGCTCCTCCTCGCCATCGTCCATAAAAATTTCATCTGGAAACATCAGCGACAAAATATTGGACTCCTTTCTGTTGGTCTACTTTCTAAACAGAGCATTTGGATTTTGCAGTTATTGTTGGGAAGAGGAACAAAGCATACATGTACACTATTCGTACAGTCACTACAGTGTGAGTTGTGTTGGTTGACAGTTATCTCACTGGTATAAGCGAAGGCAAAAACAGTGACGACTTTCAATCTCAAAGATAGGCTACATCATCATTTGCCAACTAGGAGACTTACAAAACGTGCTGTAATTATTTATATCAACCATCTTAAACCATAAATGAATTAAAAGATGTTCTTGACTAGCCTGAGTTTTTGAATCGACAGGCATTGTGAAAAGCACCGGAGAAGAATTCAAGGCCGATGATGGCGAAGATGATGATGGCGAATAAGACGAGCATGGCGATCTGAAGCAGTGGAGCCATCGCCTTCAGAATGGACTTCAGCACCACCTGAAGACCTACAACAACAATCCAGCAGACTGTCAACAACAATTCAGGCGGCGTAGACATAACCATAATCTCAAAACTTTTAAAGCGTCACTTAATTTAAGCTAATTGAAGCCGTGGGGAACATTTACAATGACTCTGCTGGAATCCTTGCACCTAACTATGTAGCCTATGTTTAGACACCAAGATGACGATTCTAATTCTACTGGAAGCTGAGAAAATTTAAAATCTTTAAACCAGTCGGCCATTTTGAAAAATGGCTGCCATTAGCCCAGAGGTCAAATCTGCGATGGCCCTATACTATCCTATAGCCAAATCTTTTTCTTATGACATGCTCGTAGATTCGTAGTATGTACCAAATTTCATGCTTGTATCACAAAGTGAACAATTCCTTCACATTCTTGTTCCAGGCTGCTCCACTATATAGGCCATTCATTGTAAGGAGTTGCATCATGCATGTTACTAAAATGCTAGAAGGCCCAATAGGACTTTGAAGAGGAATGCTCTCAGATTTTCAGAGTGCTTTGATGATAGGATGATATTTATGATGATGATGATTAACTAGGCATAGGTCTATATAATTATATGCCTATACTCTTAGAGACTTTCATTCGAAGCTACGCCTAGTGAGTCCTGGATGAAAGTGGATGAGTGGACGGCACTTAATTTGTGTGTTGAATTAAGATATTTTATCAAAAGAGAATTGCAGTAATTGTGTGAACATTGGAGGCAGCAGCAATCTAAGAGGCAGTTCTAACATTGAGTATGGATTGGATGCGGGAGAGATCACGAAATGTGCAAGAAACAGATGCGAAAGAAATTAATTGGAGACTTGATTGGAGAAAGTTATCGGGGCCTAATTATGTGGTCAACCTATTGAACATATTATGCGAAACCTTTGGCTTCCATAAAAATATTAGGAAAAATTAGTCGAACAGTTGTAGACCTATTATGTGTGTAGGCCTATCGTTCTCGGAAGTCGTTCATTAGTTCAGAATCAGGAATTCCCTGATTTTATCTTGTTTACTGAATACCTAAAGCAAGATGAAATCAGGGAATGTTTTAATCGCATCTCACAAACGAATACGAATCATGTGTTTAGCTGCAGGCCTGTGGTCTACTGTCAACATCGAAACCAGTTTGCTGACGTATCTAGTGGAAAGCCAAGAATGTCGTGGATTGACAACCTCTTGAAATGGATGGGGGGGGATATTAATTGGTTAATTAAGCTACTTATATATACTGTACCTACTGAAAACGGTTCGCGACATGAGACATGGCCGAGGCAATGATGGTCAATAATTCATGTAGGCCTAGGCCTATCTGCGACGATGACAATGTGACATGACTGCAGTGGCGGCGCCAGGATTTCAGTTTGGGGGGGGTTGAATTTGCGGGAGAAAATTTTCATTTTGAGTCGCCACAATTTCTGACGACCTTCTTTTTTTAGTCATCGGCCAAATCTCACAAGAAAATTTTTCATTTCAGCCGTCAAAATTTCTGACGACCTTTTTAAAGTCATTTTGTCGAAAAAATGGTCCTTTTCATATCCGCCAAACTGTCTGACAAACCTCGTGCGTATCTTAACGGTTATCTTTGGGGAGGGTCTAAAGGGAGTTAATCGTGCAAATATTTTAATTTTACATGGGGAAAAAATGGATGGCTTTTTGGGGGGGGTTTAGCCCCCCCAGCGCCGCTACTGCATGACTGTAGGCCTTCTGCAGGCCTAGATAATAATTATTTTGCACTGTCGTCTTAACAAAACAGGCCTACAGTCTACTGCATGACTGTAGGCCTTCTGCAGGCCTAGATAATAATTATTTTGCACTGTCGTCAACGGTCTTTGATGTCATTATTAAAACGACGTTAAACTTTGAATAGCCTACACAAAAGAAGTTCAGTTTTTAATTCATTAGAGGCGTCCATTAACAGAAATCTGATTGCAAATTGCCTTTCTCCTCATTCTCTAACTCATAATAGCACTATTTATAAGCATAGCCGCTCTAGGCCTACATTATTCCTACACCTAAACAGCGACCATCGTAAACAAAGACTCTGAATATTTTGCCTCATGCAAAAACAAAAAATACATAGGCCTAATGAGCCAAAGTATCTTGCTAACAATAAAGACTGTTTTGCACATTTCCAATTGTTAATTGCCTGCATGAACATTGGCAAAGACGTTGGACGTCGCCTACAATTTCAATAGAGCTTACGTCATCCATATGACTATAGGCCTACACCAAGATCCTACGACAACCTTTGTGATGAGCTCGGGTCTATAAAGATCAATTGGATGACAGCGTTGTATAAGCCCAATAGAAGAAAATGGAAGGCCTAATTGTAGCAGTTTGGTGTCAGGCTCATAGTCTCCAAGTCTCCTATTAATTTCCAAAAGTTCCTCTTTCCGTCGATTTCTCTCTCCTGTATTTGAGCAATGATAATGCAACAGCTGGTGAAGGCTAAACCGTCTCAAGTGACATCCTTGTGATTACATAGAAATCTGCATTGACGCCTCAGTCGTAGGCAGAGTAGGATAGGCCTATGTATCGAACGGACGGACGCACGATGAGGGGCTGTGATCGATGGCGATGAAAGGGAGGACGCCGGCTGATCATGCGGTCTAGCCGCCTAATGGAATAAGAGGGAAGAAGAGGGAAGAAGAAGAGAGCGAACAACTTACTCGGAACACCAGAAACGAGTTTCAACGGTCGCAGGACACGAACAGCTCGGAGGGTCCGCAGATCGAAACCACTGCCACCCCCGCTGGCAAATATCGTTATGAACCTACAAGCATAAACACAATCTCACGTCATAGTGTTGTAGGCGCGCGCGTGCATGGTGGCGTGGTGAAATCATAATATCGCATTTTAGCAATCATTGCGTTCACGTTCTCACATCTTGAAATTTCACGTTCTGACATTCTCCAACACGAAAGGATTTCACAGTTTCACTGCTAGAATGCTTTACACTTCTTAACATCTGTTCAACATATTGTATTATTTTTCGATATCACTTTGTACATTTGCTAATGGAGTAATAAATTCTATACTTACTTACTTAAATTACTTACTTACTTACTTACTTACTTACTTACCGGAATATGTGACATTGTATGCAACTAGGCTACATCTTATTCCACATGCGTCTCCAATAGGCCTAGAGAGCCGTGCGTAGGCCTACACATATTGGTCAATGTCTACATATGTTTGTTTGTATGTGCACTTGTCATAGCGCCTCTTCAAGCTCACTAATCAAAGGCGCTCCCGACTGCAGAGCGGACACTGCATCGGAGTTTTACGCAGAAAGCGCTGAGCAATTGCGAGTGAAGGACTTCCCCAAGGTCCCTACGTGGCGACTTGAGGTGGTTTCGAACCTCGAAACTTCCGGCTTCAAGGCGACGACGCCAACACTGCACCACTGCGCCCCGCATATGTTCAGCATACATGCATAAATGCATAGGCCTAGCGAGGGTCGCAGGGGCAAGTTGCCACATTGGCTACCCCTAGGCCTACATCACAAGTTGTAGTTACAAGAAGTCGAATAATCTACTCTACTACAGACCTGACTGGCGCAATGACTGATTACTTGCTTGACTGCATGGGTAACTGAGTGACTGACTGACTGACTGATTGACTGACTGACTGACTGACTGACTGACTGACTGACTGACTGACTGACTGACTGACTGACTGACTGACTGACTGACTGACTGACTGACTGACTGACTGACTGACCGAATAATTCACATGACTGTCTGACTGCCTAACTTACTGACTGTGACAGGCTGACAGATTGACACACTGACTGTGACAGTTTGACTGACAGACTGATCGATAGATTGACCGACTGACTGTGACAAGCTGATAGATTGACTGACTGACTGTCAGATTGACTGACTGACCCTGTGATGACAACAACGAAGTCCATCATGTTCCAGGCGTTTCTTAGGTAGGCTCCGCGATGGAGAACGAAGCCAAGTGCAACGATCTTAAACATCGCCTCGACACAAAAGATCCCTAAGAAGTAAACCTCCGTCTTTTCCTGTTCAATCAACACACCAGCAATAACAGCTTTCATCTCTACGTACTGCCATGGCCCTTAACGACACAAAGTTGGAATGCATTATGTAGGTCTAATTCGATTTGAAACTCATAGGCATAATTTACAGAGTGATAGCAACGCTCAGAACAGCAAACCATTCAAGTGCAAGTACATGTATAGCCCTATACCCCGAGAGAAAAAGTACACACAACCTCCTTCTACCATTTAAACATCATAAATGGCCTATATAGGCTATAGTGATAGATCTACTTATCTTAGTCCAATTGTTCGGAAAACATTAATAATTTAATAATGCAAAATAATATAATTTATATAGACTAGTTTTTTATCTGTAAATATTTAGTTGAAGGGACACAACGGGCAAAGGCCTAAAGTAGACTATAGGCCTAAAGTAGACCATAGACCTAGAGTATACTATAGACCTAAAGTAGACTATAGACTATAGACTCACACTTAGAAGCATGATAGAAGTGACTCAGTGACAGTGAAACGCAATCTCAATCATAGAAAGCGTAGGTGGCTCTAAGAATATGAAAATGACTATAGGGTATACGTATGATATTACAGCTAATGTGCAATTGGTGCTACACTTAGAGCAGAATTACGAAACCATTTGAACGAGAATACTCTAGATCCACACGAGTCAAAGCAATGTCTGGTAACTGCAGATACATTGCACATTATCAAAGGACTATAATACATACACGTGGAAACTGAGGCTTGGCCTATTATAATATAAAAATTAATTTCTGGTGCATATATTTATTTGTATAATGTCGAACGCAAGTGGTCAGTATGCTAAATGCTTCACTTTATGGCATACACGAAAAGAGTGTTCAACTACGTGTAGGTAATTTCTTCATGAATAGAGAGTAGGATCCTTATCCTTTAATAGACATAATATTATAGATATTCACATCAGTACCCAATTTTCCCAAAACATAAATTTTAAGAAAATTGTAAACACGTGCACGTATATGTTTGACACGGCGCCATTATCCTGATGGCTTATACTACATAAATCATATAGACCTGTATACTAAATAGTGATTAATATCAGAAAAAGTATTACTGCTCAAAATCCAAATGGTCTCTGGTCTATAGAGCTATAGATTCTAGAATATAGACTTACACCTACGCACTTAGGCCTGTAGCCGTACAGTATGTTTATGTATGTATAGGCCTAATATATAAGATATTCCTGGCAAGAGACAATTGTTCGTATTGTGTCTTATATATATATATATATATATATATATATATATATATATATAATATTCTCGAGGGAAGAACGGTGGGAAATAAACCGCCAGGAAGACCAGGAAAGATGATGTTGGACTGGATGATGGACAGAGAAAAGGGACAAGGATCAAAGAAGAGGCACAGAATAGACAAGAATGGCGTTGTTGGAATCTTGGACGATGATCTGCCTAAGGTCAGAACACTAAAGAAGAAGAATATCAATGTATTCTCGTTGTTCTAGGTAAGAGACAATTTTGCATTCTGAGATGTTGAACCGTTTCTCTTTGGGAATCATTTCAGAGAATGCCTATTATTGTCAATATAGGAAGTGTTGCGCCATGCATGCAGCATGAAATGGCAGCCCAGCATATTATGAATATTATGTTCATTGTAATGTGCATCGCTTCCAGGAACGGACCAGCATGTCGGCTGCGTAGACGATGGAGTCCCGGACATGTAGGCCTATATATATATGGACGTCACTACATATATAGATGGTAAAGCGACGCCTTTCAAGCCATTTTGAGTGATTTATGTTGTCAATTGTAGGCGTCACCAGCACTAACCGACCGACCAACTGGAAGAGGAGAAGGAGGAGGAAGAGGTTGACAAAGTGTAGGAAGCGGAAGAGAAAGAGAAAAGTAGAGGAGAGGAGGAAGAAATAGAAGGAAGAACAAGAGAAAGAGTACGAGATGTTTGTCCTCATCTCTCTACATGTGTGTGTGTTTGTTTTGTCTTCACGGGCTAATTTATCTGTCTCCTAGGATTGTTTTTGTCTCTCTTAATCGCCATCTATCTATGTCTGTCTGTCTGTTTGTCTGTCTGTCTGTCTGTCTATCACTCCTCTGTCTCTCTGTCTCTCTATCTCACTGTCTCTCTGCCTCTGCCTCTGCCTCTGCCTCTGCCTCTGCCTCTGCCTCTATCTCGTCGTTTAATTAGGCTACCTATGAGTATATGATGGTTTGTAATCGTCGCAGTGGATGATAATAAAACGGTAATAGAGAAGACTGACCAGTTCGAAGGTGAGTGGCGTCTTGTCGTGTTCCGGAAGATGTTCCTCCAAAGCGAGGACGATGCAGTTGGCGATGATCGTCAGAAGGACCATGTACTCAAACGGCGTTCATCAAGGTCAAGGTCAAGAACATTAGCACTTTAATATCATTACTTTAGTTTAGATCATGGTAAGATAAGAACACATAATCAGGTCATGATGAGATCATAACACACCAGCAGATCATGATAAGATCATAACACATCATCAGATAAGGATAAGATCATATAACATAATCAGGTCATGATAAGATCATAACACACCAGCAGATTATGATAAGATCATAACACATCATCAGATCATGATAAGATCATAGCACATCATCAGATCATGATAAGATCATAACACACCAGCAGATCATGATAAGATCATAGCACATCATCAGATCATGATAAGATCATAGCACATCATCAGATCATGATAAGATCATAACACACCAGCAGATCATGATAAGATCATAACACATTATCAGATAATGATAAGATCATAACACACCAGCAGATCATGATAAGAACATAGCACATCATCAGATCATGATAAGATCATAAAACACCAGCAGATCATGATAAGATCATAACACATTATCAGATCATGATAAGATCATAACACACCAGCAGATCATGATAAGATCATAACACACCAGCAGATCATGATAAGATCATAGCACATCATCAGATCATGATACGATCATAGCACATCATCAGGTCATGATAAGATCATAGCACATTATCAGGTCATGATAAGATCATAGCACATCATCAGATCATGATAAGAACATAACGCATCATCAAATCATGATAAGATCATAACACATTACCAGATCATGATAAGATCATAACACATCATCAGATCACAGTACATATCAGTTCATTACACTTATAAGATCATTACAGGGAATCTTATCAGGCCATTAAACATATCAGATCATTACACATATCAGTCAATCAATCAATCAATCGATCAATCAATCAATCAATCAATCGTAATTGATATAGCGTCCCTTTAAGGTACCTACTCAGAGGCGTTCCGGCCGAGATCAAGCGAAAAACAGTCTTCAACAGTTTGTGATATTGAGAACAGCTTGGGAGGTGTCGCATAGTCAAAGGATGCCCAGGTTTTTGGACAGTATCATGTCGCGAAGCATAGCCTATAAGATACTAGCTGAATTACCCGGCGTTGCCCGGGAAATATAAGTTTTTGTCCCCAGCCACGCCTGACCCCGTTCCGACTTCGTCATTCTGACCCCGCCTTCCATCGACCCCGAAATTTCGGTATTTTGCCCGCACGACTTTTTCTGAAAAGTCACTACCATTCACCGCAACGTGCTTGATCCCCTATTGTAGACCTATGCTATAAGCTGTGCCCTGTCATACTGATGAAAAGTTGATGAACCCACAATGGCTAAGTCTATAACGAATATAATAACTGGCATCCACCCTTTTTGCGTCATATAGCATTTTGTCCTTAAAACCCAGATCCACAGAGACCGAAAATGACTAGAAGAGAATAATAATAAGAATGGACTGTTAACATTGCTGATGTACTCGTGTGACATTGCAGTATGGGTTGCCAGGGTTGGCTTTGGAGACCGAATGCTTCATATAGGCCTATAGCCGCCTAGAAATGTGATAGGCTACACTGCAAACCCTGGGAGATCATGAATGATTGGATTCCAACTCCATTCCTATATTAGCCGGTAAAGACAAAGACGTGCCTGGAAAACAGTTCCAACTTCCAGTTGATGAAAGCAATTCCTGTTCCACATGTCCACAGGATTACAATTTCCTCAAACTCCAGATCATATAATATATTCATAGTCCACTGCAGGGTTGAATTTACGTATACGCAGTATATCTAATATATATATATACGACCGTCGATTACTACGTGCATAGTAAACTCAAAGGCCATGGATGTGGTCCTCACATGAATGCAATAATTTATTGGTTTTGTCGCATGACACACACACACGCACACGCACACACAAGCACATGCACACAGTGAGAGACAGACAGAGAGACATAGTGAGAGAGCGACATACAGACAGACAGAGCAAGACAGAGATAGATAGAGAAGAGACAGACAGACATACAGAGATAGACAGAGACAGAGAGACAGACGTGGCGAGACAGAGAGAGACAGAGAGACAGAGTGAGAAAGAGCCAGATAGACAGAATTAGAGAGACAGATAGAGACAGAGAGACAGAGAGACACAGTGAGAAACACGAAGAGAGACAGTGAGTGAAAGATACAGACAGACAGACAGAATAAGATAGAGATAGAAAGACCGACAGACAGAGTGAAAGATAGACGGATTGAGAGAGAGAGAGCGAGACAGTGAGAGGCAGAAAAAGACAGAGAGAGAAAGAGAGCGAGTAAGAGAGAGACAGAAACACAGAGAGAGACACACACAGACAGACAAACAGAATGAGAGAGAGAAAGAAAGAGAGACAGAGAGAGACAGAGTAAGAGAGACAGAAACAGAGACAGACAGACACACAGACAGACAGACAGAATGAAAGAGAGTAAGAGAGAGAGAGACAGAGTGAGAGAGACAGATATACACAATGAGAGACAGAGACGGAGAGAGACAGCCAGACAAGAGAGAAAGATAGACAGATTGAAAGAGACAGCGAGACAGAGTGAGAGAGAGACAGAGAAAGAAGGAGACAGAAGGAAAGAGAGAGAGACAGACACAAAGGCAGACAGACGGAATGAGGGAGAGAGGCAGAGAGAGAGAGAGAGAGAGAGAGAGAGAGAGAGAGAGAGAGAGAGAGAGAGAGAGAGAGAGAGAGAGAGAGAGAGAGAGAGAGAGAGAGAGAACACAGAATAGCATGCCATGCATCAAGGGCGGATCCAGGAATTTTCGAAGGGGGGGGCCAAAAATTTTTTGGGCTGGGGTCGGAAATTTTTTCGTTGATCTTTCGCCGAAAAATCTGATGAACTTTTTTAGTCGTTTTTGGCCGAAACCAGAGTTTAATTTAGCCCCCACCTCTGGGGGAATTGAGGTTTTCGGAGGGGTAGATAATTGACCGTCTGAAGACAATCATGAGGCGCGCAGCGCCGAGAGTGGTAGGGGAGGGGTGTGGGGAGGGGATATGCCCCTCCCCACCAGAAACTTTTTGAATTTTCACATTGCAATGGTAGCATTTTAAGCTGTTATCTTAACAAATTAGCTGTACTTTTCAGTGCTTGTAAGAGTGCCATAAGGTCTCAATAAATATAGACTTTACTTAAAAACTTCTTTCCCGAAAACTAGATGTTCTTTTTTAAGTAATCCGCCGGAAATCTTCAAAAAGGGTGTTCAATTTTCCTTCCCAAAACACTGATGAAATTTTTTGGTCATCCGTGCGAAATCTTAAAAAAGGTGTTTAATTTTTCGTCTAAAAAGAGTGATGACTTTTTAGTCTTCCATGCGAAATTTTCCAAAAAGGTGTTTAATTTCGCATCCCAAAAAACTGATGACTTGTTGTAGTCATCTCTGCGAAATCTTAAAAAAGGTGTTAAATTTTACGCCTAAAAAGAGCGATGACTTTTTAGTCTTCCGTGCGAAATTTTCAAAAAAAGGTGTTCAATTTAGCATCCCAAAAACTGATGACTTTTTAGGACTAGAATAAATAAAATACTTCCCACTACTGAATGAAATATAGTAAGATATAAATAAAAACAAGGAGTAAACATGTGTTATCATTCACCGCATTTTCTTGCACATATAGACTAAACTCAAAACTTAACTTGTTTCGCCCTGAAATTTTTTTGGCATCTGCAAAAAATAAATTACATCCCAAACACTCGGTACGTGACTTTTTGGCGCCGCCGTTTTGGCGCCGCCGTTTTGGCGCCGCCGTTTTGGCGCCGCCGTTTTGGCGCCGCCGTTTTGGCGCCGCCGTTTTGGCGCCGCCATTGCGCAATAACATTTGCGTTTTGCAGTCTATTTCCGGTTCAGTGTATACGACGCGTGAAACAAATTGACGAAATCCTTGCTGAAATAGAAAGTGAATGTACGGCTTGTTGTTGCGTTAATTGAAGCTGGATCGATGAAAATATTCCTGGTTTAATTGGAGCTGGATTTATTAAGCGAACGCATGAGAAATGGAAGATATGATCAAGAAAAGAACGCTTGAGATTTGTAAGCTCGATGAAGAGTCTTTTAAATGCGAAAAAGCGGCGGGAGTTCCGACGAATGCTTGAACAATTGAAGCTGAAAGGAGATTTTTTTGCCGGTGAAATAGAAGCTGGATTTTTTAAACAAATGCTTTATTTAATAACAAATTATAAGACATGTGAGGTAGCAGATTAATAAAGTACAAGCGATCAAAGCAGAGGATGTCACATCGAATGATTGAAAAAAACAGGCCCACCAAAGAGAGAAAGTCCCGCTAAGACTGGGCCTATTTAGCTTAGTATAGAAATAAGAACTTTAAGATGACATAAGATTTTAGCACGATAGATCGAGGAAATACAGACTTTAGTGACAACAATGAATATGGTGTATTAAAGACAAAAGCGACAGTTCTTTTAAAAAGTCCATTGTTTTGAAATGTCCATAATTGCAATTATAATAAAAAGGTGTGCAACTGCAAATGTGTGCCAACACTAAAGAAGGTGTGCAATTGCCAATTTTTGCCAACACTAAAGAAGGTGTGCAATTGCCAATTTCTGCCAACACTAAAGAAGGTGTGCAAATGCCAATTTTTGCAAACACTTAAAAAGGTGTGTAATTGCCAATTTTTTTAGAAACCTAAACAAATCCATTGGTTCGAATTGTTCATTATTGCAATTGTAATATAAAGGTGTCCCACTGCAAATGTGTGCCAACAGTAAAGAAGGTGTGCAATTGCCAATTTCTGCCAACAAAAAAGAAGGTGTGCTATGGCCAATTTTTTAGAAACCTAAAGAAATCCATTGGTTCGAATTGTTCATTATTGCAATTATAATATAAAGGTGTCCCACTGCAAATGTGTGCCAACAGTAAAGAAGGTGTGCAACTGCCAATTTTTGCCAACACTTAAAAAGGTGTGTAATTGCCAATTTTTTAGAAACCTAAACAAATCCATTGGTTTGAATTGTTCATTATTGCAATTGTAATATAAAGGTGTCCCACTGCAAATGTGTGCCAACAGTAAAGAAGGTGTGCAATTGCCAATTTTTGCCAACACTAAAAAAGGTGTGTAATTGCCAATTTTTTAGAAACCTAAACAAATCCATTGGTTCGAATTGTTCATTATTGCAATTGTAATATAAAGGTGTGCAAGTAAAATAATGATGCTTTAAAGCACACTGCTGTTGTACAAAAAAGTTGTGCAATTGCACACCTTCTTTAGTGTTGGCACACATTTGCAGTGGGACACCTTTTTATTATAATTGCAATAATGAACAATTCGAACCAATGGATTTGTTTAGGTTTCGCAAAAATTGGCAATTACACACCTTCTTTAGTGTTGGCAAAAATTGGCCATAGCACACCTTCTTTAGTGTTGGCAAAAATTGGCAATTGCACACCTTCTTTAGTGTTGGCAAAAATTGGCCATAGCACACCTTCTTTAGTGTTGGCAAAAATTATCAATTGCACACCTTCTTTAGTGTTGGCACACATTTGCAGTGGGACACCTTTTTATTATAATTGCAATAATGAACAATTCGAACCAATGGTAAATTACTTCTAAAGGGAGGACAATGATATTTTGGCTAGTTTTAACTGTACGTAAGTGCTTCTACAAATGCACAAATTCGATTACAAATGCACATTTTGTGTATAGCTGCACGTTAAAAAAGCCCTGCCGGGTACCCGGCTAATGTTCTAATATAGCGGCAGTTTTCTGATTTTATTGAATGCCAGATACGATTGCAACAATTATTATTCAAAAGCTTAACTACATGTACATCATGTGACCACATTGACTATACTCACTGCCATACCATATAACAATTAAGGAAGTTATATTACATTGCGACAAGAAATACTTAACATCAGATTTTTGAACACAGACAAACATACTTTTGCTTAAATCGGAGTTGGATTGTTCATCAATGCAACACCAGTTTAAGGAAGAACATTTTCAGCAATCCAGCTCCAATGAAATTTAATTGTGGTATTACCTAATACGAATAAAAACAAGCTTTGACCCTTTCAGATCAAGTGAGGAGTGTACGTCGAACATACATTCTGAGCTATTTCGGGCATAACTTTTGAACGGCGTGGAATATCATCACAAAATTTAACTCAAAATGTGCGTAAATGAACCGCCTAAAATTACCTACAATTTGATAATTTTTATACTTTAGAATGAGGGAGAAAAAAATTCCGGCGCCAAAACGTCCGGCGCCAAAACGGCGGCGCCAAAACGGCGGCGCCAAAACGTCCGGCGCCAAAACGGCGGCGCCAAAACGTCCTGCTTCGCGAATAACATACATTCCATGCCATAAATCATAGTTGGATACTGTTGAAAGATTGTTTCATTTCGATGCTTTATATAAAGACAATGCAATTGCGTGAGAGACTTAGATTGGATTTTTATTACATTTACACAGTATTTTTATTATAGGTTTTAATTACATTTATACATTAATTCTCCTGTGCATGACTGACACCCTGAATTTTTTTTTGGCCACCATGGATGGGGGGGGCCACGTCCCATGGTGATTTGAAATGGGGGGGCCATGGCCGGATTGGCCCCCCCCCTGGATCCGCCCCTGCCATGCATACTGTATATACGACTGAATCTACAGGGTGCGGCCAAAAAATAACCCATTACGAAAATTGCGATTTCTTGAAAACCGCTGAATATTTTCTTACAAATATTTTCATTCTTATTCGTAACATATTTCTGCATTTTATTTGAAAATTTTATGTCAGTATCTTTAGGCCTATATTTGTGATCATGACATCAGGCAGAAGACAAAACTGCATTTTTTCAATTTAACACGACATTCGCGAAATAGGAAAGCATTATTTTACATAGAGTAGCCTGCTGTGTGCCATAATAAAGTTTTCTTCACTGATGAAAAGATTTTTTACATCAATCCACCCATTAATATTCAAAACAACCGCGTCTGGGCGAAGAAGAAAAGCCCACATCCATCCAAGCCGCTTGTTGGTCGAGAGAGCCAAGTTTTCTCCCAACATCATGGTTTCTGCAGGTGTCAGCTATGAGGGCAAGGGACGCTTGCATTTCATTGACGAGAAGGCCAAAGTCAATGCTAGGTACTACGTGGAGAATCGTTTGCCCAAGCTTGTCGATGACTGTCACACTGTCTTGGGAAATCAGTTCACTTTTCAGCAAGATGGAGCGCCCGCTCACGGCGCCAAGCAGCCCAAGATTGGTCATCAAGTCACTGCCCGGACTTCATCGACAAAGATTCATGGCCGCCAAATTCCCCATTATATGAACCCACTCGACTATGCTGTCTGGGGTGCAATGCTTGAGACTTACAGCAAACTTACCACAAAGCCAAAGAACATTTCTGAACTGAAAACCACGCTGCAAATCATCTGGGATGACTTTTGTCAATTGAGACCATTCAGAAGACTGTTCTTGGCTTTCGAAAATGTCTGCAAGCTTGCGTAAAAGCAAACGGTGTTCACTTCGAACATCCATTGATCAAAACTTAACAGTTTGACCTAATCTTGTCAATAACAAAAAGTAACCTTGAACTGTTGTTACATTTCTGTTTGCGTCGTTACTTTGTTACTTATTGCTGTTATTGCTGTCACTAAATGTCTGTTGAAACGAAAATAACATTGTTTCACTTCCGGGTTGCACCATTTTGGTGTTCATGAATCGAATTTCATTAGATTTAACCAAGTTGTAGATAGATATGTGCCAAATAGACTGGCGAAGTTTTATAACAAAATATTCAACGGTTTTTGAGAAATCGCAATTTTCGTAATGGGTTATTTTTTTGGCCGCACCCTGAGTATATATAAATCGGTTGCAGTTTAGATCGTTCTTGTACTAATAGCTTAGGCCTCTATTATTTGCAAGTTTGCAACTTCTCATCAGAGGCGCAGATTTATTGAGTTCATTATAATTTATAGATATGAAAGGTTATAGGTCAATGGATGCAATTGGAAACAATAATAAGCCTAAGATATAATTGTGATTATGTCGGGTTTCTTCCATTCGGCCCTATAGGCTATTAAGCGTTGCATATAATACGTTAGGGGAGGTGGTTCAGTACGTCCTCGTCGTCTCTCCCGGGCAACAGGGAACAACCCTGGCTAAATCTGAACCGAGGACAAGGGAGAGACCTGATCAGTCGCCCTACATTCCCAAAGGATCATGAAACTTAACCATGGCAAGCACACCTAGGCGACGCATGTGGCGCAGAATAGACAAAAGTGGAGAGTACCATGGGAAAGCGGCTGACGCGTGCTGATGGCATCGCCTGACGGCCATAAGTCAAGTAAGTCAATAATACGTTAGCCATGATTGAAAACTAATAGATGTAGAATTGTAGATGGCCATAATTGTTGATTAGCTTGCAAGCAATCCCAACAATTCGCCATCAATCTTCTTATGTATGCACACACGACAATACATTTGTCGGATGTAATCTCATATGAATGTTTATCCTCATCATTGCATCAACACCCACACACACGCACGCACGCACGCGTCTAAACACATACCTAGACGTGCACACGCACGCGCACACGCGCGCGCGCACACACGCGCGCATACACACCTACACCTACATGTACACGCACGCACACACACACAAACGCACACACACACAAACGCACACACACACACACGCACACATGGAATTAGGCGTCATTGCATTGCATTGTAATTTATGGACGACTTTGTCATTGTTCAGCTATGGAGTTCTGGCCAAACAAACGCCTCTCCATGCAGTCTCCACAGCTGCTGCAGTTTCTCATCTAAACCATATATGCTGAAACTTACACATGCAGGCCTATCCTATAATATTATGTATTGTATTAATATATATATTAATATATATAATAATGATGATCGAAGAACTCAATGAAGATGCCTTACATTACCCTACATTGCCTACATTGCCCTACATTGCCCTACATTGTCCTACATTGCCCTACATTGTCCTACATTGCCCTACATTGTCTTGGGTGTAGGACATTAGCCCCCCGGACAAAAGCACCCCCGGACATAAGCCCCCGGACATTAGCCCCCCGGACATTAGCCCCACCCCCATTTTGCCTAGGACATTAGCCCCCCGGACAAAAGCCCCCTTATGTGCAAATTATAGAATAGTGCCGTAACTGATGACTTGTCACTGGCATTCACATGCAAACGAAAGTTCTTAGTGTCATTTAGATCCTAATTGTGTCAGTAGGCCTAGACTTAGATTTGAAATGAATGAATGGAAATCGTATATATAGGGCCTATACAGTCTATTTGTTTAGTGTTCTATAACAAAGGCTTGTTAACGTCAGTTAAGCTACGTCTCAGCTTCGTAGACTTATTAGCGTCGTTTCAATTCAAAATTAGATTCAATACATTAGAGAAATGAACGAATGGGAATCGTATACAGTAAGTAGACCTACTTGTTAGTGTCAGTTTTGGCTACTGCGAAGGTTTGTTAACGTCAGTTAGGCATTAAACTTTTATCTTGATTTCACAAACTTTGGACTTAAAATTTCTTACATTTATGAGAGACTTTACACAATGAGTTGTTCGCGTCGTTCTACAATTAATGCCTTTAAATGCCTTATAATGTGCATAATAAATCTTCAATTAACTTAGCATATTCTTACAATGTTAAACTAATGTGCAATGTAGGCCTATAGATATTCGCTTAACTTAGGCCTATTGTTGCATTTTGTGCATCATTTTTAGGTAGTGATATCATAGACTGGGGGGGCTAATGTCCTACCTCGAGGGGCTTATGTCCGGGGGTTTTTGTCTGGGGGGGCTAATTTCCGTTCCCCGCCTCATATTGCCCTCACCCCTCGGACGATGTTCTGTGTCTGTCCTTTAATTATTCTCCAACCTAATATATCCCACTCGAAGTCCAACATATCGGCTTCTTCTCTAGTTTTTCTTTCCTAACCCCTTCCTTCCAGACCTGTTCCATTTATTACAGATCAAGGTTGCCATGCATAGATACATGCATGGTAGGTCTATATCAAGTCTTCCAGGCCCGGCCTTAGAGTGTGCGGGGCCCAAGGCAGCGCCGTGGGCGGGTCCTCAAGCAAAAATTAGTTGAGGAGTTGACCTCCTGCCAATATGGTATTCAGAATATCATAGGCCTATATAGGCCTATAGGCCTATAAGCCTGCCAAAATAACGAAATCGAAATAAAATGGGTTAATGAACACAAAAAGGCTTTGTTTTCTGCCCAAATCGCAAAATCATTGGTGGCATATAATTTCGGCTAAAAAATCAATAATTAGGCCTAATTAATAGGCCAACTTAGGCCTATATAATGGGATAAATTGACAAAGTCAAATTGGTAATCCTTTCAAATGCATGATATTGTGTAAGCTTATATAACAGAGCGCCTCTACAGTGCACAATCACTGCAGGTCTCTCCCTATGCGTAAGAGCTAGAGAAAAGAAAGAGGTTTTGAGAGAGCAGAATGATGCATTTGGGGTACCAGCTAATGTAGGTCCTACTGAATAATGTGCCAATGCAGAGAGCTGATTGCATAGTTCAGGACCAATGAAGATATAATAAGAACCCAACATAGATCAAGCCTGAAGCCATCATCAGACACATTCAACATTTAGACACTAATAAGCTCGAATAAAAGCGTACCAGATACCGTGATACCGGTAGCCTACTAATTTAGTTAGCAGGCTCTTTCAAATTTAAAAAATACACAGACTTTTAAGATTTCTCAGCTTAAAAGTAGGCCTATAGTACCAGAAAAGACAGCCAATGGAATATAATAGAAACTAGTTACCATATTATAATGATGACAAATTTTAGTTCAATGATGATATTCACTATTATTCCAGGGAAAATTAAATTCTACGTGTATGTGGTATAGCTGTGTATAGCTGCCATTCGCTTTATCTACGGGAATGCCTAGGCGACGAACGCATTGTAAAGCTATGACAGTAAAAAATTATGGCTAGCAGCGCGGGGCCCCTGAAAGCGCGGGACCCAAGGCGGCTGCCTCGCTCGCCTTGCCCTATAAGGCCCTAAGGCCGGGCCTGAAGTCTTCCGCCCAATGTTCGTTATTCTTGCGTCGTCTTTCAGTTAACCTATTTCTGGGTGCCGTAGCAAGCGTCAGTGTCTGCAGTCACAGTGCTCATGTATTTAGAATCATAATTGAACATGGTGCACATCATAATGAACATTAAAGAGAGGCTAAAATTAATGAATAGCATGATTCAAGACTGAATAATAGAGCAAGTTAAATGACGAGCGAGTGATGGACGAACAGAAATGAGAATCATAGACACAAGAGGAAGTAAAAAAAGAAAAAAGAATCAAAAACCAGTTTTAATATGCAACAACAATGGAAAGGCGGAAGCCAGAGGCGTAGCGACCGCCCTCCGTACCCTCCGGCCGAAGGGGGCCCGCAAGGAAGGGGGGGCCCAAAAAAGTTGGAAAAAAGACTAAAGTTTGCCTATAATTAGGCCTATGTAAGTGACATTTATTGACGCTTTTGCACATTGTCTGCACAATCCACAGTCGGTTTTACTGACAAAAGGTCTGTGAAGTAATTATGATAGGCTACATCATGCTATTGGCCATGCATCAGTTCAAGCAAAGATATTTGTTTCAAGCCTGTCGGTCAAATTCAAATTTTAGTTTAACCCATTTAACGGCGGTCAAATTCGAATTTTAGTTTAACCCATTTAACGGCGGTCAAATTCGAATTTTAGTTGAGCCCATTCAAAGAACATGATTGTATTTACGTTAATACTGGCGTCCGTCGTTTGGCGAGAAATTGTTAATTTGCGTGTTTAATTTTGTTGCTGTTTGAAACATTTCGTTTCCAATGCAGAATTAAGCGCGCTTTGTGATGTCTAAAGGAACATACAAATACAAGAGTGGAGCTAGTAAACGAAAGGCATCAAAAGATGCCGAGAAAGAACTTGAGAAAATACCAAAGTTGTCAACATATTTTTCGCTGCAATCGAACATAGCCTACAGGTAGCCTAGGCTTACAGACAGATGACACGGACAGCGCTAGCAGCGACGACTCGTATCCCGAAGCCTTTACAATTGCTCAATTATCCAGAAGCATTTCAAGTGAGGTCGAAGGTGAAGCCAGTAGTTCTACCAGACAAACTGTGACAGATATTCCAGCTGCTGCCGGGAAAGATGTAAGTTTACATGAATCTGAACCCCTCACTGATGATCCAGGAATTTGGCCGTCTATAATATCGGACGGGCAAGTGTGTGACATTGTTGCACGGGGCCCACCACAGCAGAATGAAAGTTACGAATTTCCTTTTAACGAGGAAAGACGGAGGTTCACAAGTAGTAATTTCTATCGAACTATGGCAAATGGCGAGACAATAAGACGTTCATGGTTAATGTACTCAGTTCAGAAAGATGCCACCTTTTGCAATAATCTCAATTGAAAACAAGATTGCCAGATCTCTGGACTATGACGCATTGATTAAGCAATTTGCCGAGAACAAGGCTCGAAAGAAGCGCTTTGCATAAATACAGAATACTTGTACAGTACACTGTAGGCCTAGGCCTAGACGCCTATGTATGCATAATATGAACCTTCAACCCTGTATATTGTATGAAACAGATACTGCATTCCAGTTCCTGCATCTGTTCGGAGGGGGCCCCGTTCATTGTTGCTACGGCCCTGGCGGAAGCAGAGGGAGATGGAAAAAGTGCATGGATAATGGATAATTGGATATAGAGTACAATAGTAACACAGCGAGACGAAGCACATGGATCTCTAACTGCATCTTCCTCTGGCGACTGACTATCCGCGCCACAGATTCACATTTCGGTGTGACCTTGCGCGCGTTAAAAATTTATATTTATATTATATTTATAAGAAAGTGGCAATAAACATATATATACATGTATAAATAAACATATATATATGTAATTATGTATATATATATATATATATATATATATATATATATATAGACCGCATGTGCAAGTAAATCATTAATAATAAGAAGCCAGCAATAGACGTTGAATCGCCGCCATGTTTAGGTATCCGTCACAACCAGTGTTATGGACTTATGGTATCCGTCACAACCAGTGTTATGGACTTATGGTATCCGTCACAACCAGTGTTATGGACTTATGGTATCCGTCACAACCAGTGTTATGGACTTATGGTATCCGTCACAACCAGTGTTATGGACTTATGGTATCCGTCACAACCAGTGTTATGGACTTATGGTATCCGTCACAACCAGTGTTATGGACTTATGGTATCCGTCACAACCAGTGTTATGGACTTATGGTATCCGTCACAACCAGTGTTATGGACTTATGGTATCCGTCACAACCAGTGTTATGGACTTATGGTATCCGTCACAACCAGTGTTATGGACTTATGGTATCCGTCACAACCAGTGTTATGGACTTATGGTATCCGTCACAACCAGTGTTATGGACTTATGGTATCCGTCACAACCAGTGTTATGGACTTATGGTATCCGTCACAACCAGCTGCACCCTGCAATTCTTGTGAACATTCCGTCCCTACACATCAGCAGCACACAAGTACAGGCAAATAACAGCAGCAGCTGCAGCAGCCTTGTTTTAGGAGGCACAACGACCAGAGGCAAAGAGGTGGGATGCATGGATGGTGAAGGAGGCACAACTCCAATCGCATCATCACCCGCATCCAGTGATTCCGTTAACGTGCGTCCGTGCGTCCCGGACGCACAAATTTTGACGCCGGACGCACAAAAATAAAGGCGGTGCGTCCATGGACGCACTGAAGTTGTGGATGGACGCACAAATAAATTAACGATGCGTCCATGGGACAGTCCCAGGGACACCAATAAGAATTAAATACCGTGGGGTCCGTAGGGCCTATAATAATTATTATGTGTAACTGTCTCAGTTTATGTGCATTGCGTATTAACTGACTGGTTAGGGGGGAATAATTTATGCAATGACCTATTTATGAATATTTCATTTCTTTGTAAGTGAGTGACGTAGGCCTATATAGCCTACAAGCAGGCCTAGACCTAAACCATCGACATATATGTCAACAATAGTATAGCGTTCAACCGTTCCAATGAGCTGGCTTAAAAGTAATGACCGACGTCGGATAGATCCTAAAATGCAGAAAATTAAAAGAACTACAACTATAGTGCTTAAATATTTTTTTTGAAAAATGTAAAATTTATTATCGTTGGGAAGATTGGTAGGCCTACTAGTTACCTAGGCTATAGTGTCCTAAAATTTCCGTTTATTTTTTAAATGATGTCATTGCTAACGACATTCGCATTTTAGCTCTCTCAGGCTCTGTAGGCTATTCATTAATTCATTTCAATAAGTTACATAACGCCTCTCAGAGGTGCTCTCCAGTCAATATTAATGCAAAACGAGTGTACTCTAACATCAGCTTTTGCTTCTAAATGGCTGTTAATTTGTTCTCAAATTTTAAAAACTAGAAACTTCTATATACTTATCGTTGGCTTAGGCTATAGCCTATATGTATGTATATGAACATTTATATAGCGCCTTACAATAACCTCACGAAGGCCTATGGCCTGGGTCTACTTGACCTTTCACGATTCCACGATACAGGCCTATATTTCATTTCAATTCAGCCTACCTCTAGAGAAGCTGGCTGTAATTTATGAGTTTATGGCTTGGTATTTTCTGTATTGGCATCGACAACAGTAGTTAACTTCAGATTTTGACACACAGAAAATATATAGCCAATGGAAAAATGCTATATAGCCTAAATAAACTTTTGTAAACGGAGGAAGGTTAGAGCTAATTTTTAAGTAGGCCTACGCATGTGGCTGTTCGCAAAATGTACTAGTTGCAACGTACAGAATGAGAGGGTCAAAAATACGAATTTTTGCGTAGGTTACGTAATAATAGGCCTAATGGTTGGGCCCCTTTGTCGCCTGTAATATAAGAAGTTCGGAATTTTTTACATTTGGCCTACTAGGCTATGGCCCGATTGGACTCCAAAAATGGATAGGTGTGGAGTCCATGACTCTTATCCATTTGGTGTGGACTCCAATTTTTGTGATGTGATGCGTCCATGACTCCAAGAATTCAGACCTTAACGGAATCACTGCCCGCATCACTTAGAATCCGCTGTTATTTGCAGCAGCAGCAGCAGCAGCCGCAGCTGCCGACGATGTCTCCTCTGATGAATGGTTGGCATCAGTGATGCTACGACATCAATCTCCTCTATACGACGACGGTCGTAACACCAGCCTACGTTAAACAATGCGACAGAAGCAGGAATATCACCACCACCACCACCACCACCACCACCACCACCACCACCACCACCACCACCACCAGCAGCAGCAGCAGGAGCAGCATTCTATTGCCAGCTTACAATGAATTATGCATCAGCGAGATTCATTAATGCGTGACATAATGCCTGGCTATAGAGGAGATTACGACGGCATTATCATCGTCGTCGTCGTTGTCACTGTATATAGCAGACGATATAATATGGAGACGACCCCTGAGAACAAACGCCACCCCCTCCTCAGGATATATGCGATAAGAAGGGAAAGTGAGACGCTCGCTTGAAGCCACGGTGGCCTCACACTATGAGAAATGCGTTCAGAACACACTCGTATATAGACTCTATATACATGTATATTGTATATGTATATATATATATACCAACACAGGAGAATACCAATTGGTTCCTACACTATTACTGAGTGGAAAGATATTTGGCGAATATACACTGCACTGCATGGGCATATATAGATTATCTATTCTGTGGGCAAACTGAGTGAGTGCACACCATAGAGGTGTATTATATAATGAATATATCACTAGAGGGAGTATCAAGTCTCTATATTGAAGTCGACGAAAGTCATGCCGACCAATCACATCATATCTGTCGAAAGTTCTGCCGACCAATCATAGGCAATTTCTCGTACCGACCAATCACAGTCGTACAGCATCGATGTGGGGAAAATAAATAAAATAATATCAGCATTTTTATAATAAGACGAACTTGTCGATGTTTACTTGTCAATATGTCAAGAAACTGCAAAATTAACAAACAAGCATCGACATGTTCGTTTTATTTTAAAAATGCTGATGTCGTTTTATTTATTTTTCAAATTGATGCTGTAAGACTGTGTGATTGGTCTGTATAAGAACTCGCCTATGATTGGTCGGAACGATACGACCGTTGTAGGCTAAATTTTTGACTTCAAATCTTATTGCAGGGCAGATACGTCATACTCTCTCTAGCGTGTATATTATATATATCATGCATCTCAATGGTGCACACCATAAAGGGGCAGTTACTGTCCTCTGCTATCAGACAACATATTCGAGCTAGCGTTCAATACATAATATATATATAATATATAGGTATATATAACACAAGTGTTTGTAGTCTACAGACATTAGTTGTAGAAGCGCACTTCCCTGCAGGATATCTAATTACAAGCGAAATTAGTCTCCCAGCTTCCAGAAATCTCGTCTTGCACGTCAGCGGAGTTGGCATGCACTTGGCTATAGACCAACGGCCGATCGATTCTAAGACCAGAAATTCAAGCTGCAAGCACAATGCTGTTATTAATAGAAGAACCACAAATGGTATACGAGCTGCGTAGTGAACCGACTAAGTGCGTTCTCTCCATTCTCTATTCTTTAATACCGACGGTATTTTTTGACACGCGATACGAACGACTGATTAGAACGTATAAACTCCTCAGTTCGTCGCTTTGTTGAATCCATCCTGAATCCTGATCACCAGAGTAGCTGGGCCCCACACGGGCGGGAAACACTTGGGCCTACCGACAGTGGACCATGAACGTGGGACCGTAGATATATATATATATATAATTTTTATATATATATATATGTACAGGGTGCGCCAAAAAAAGTAATCCCTTACGGTTTTTAGCCCATATCTTGGCCAAACATACGAATTTTTACATGAAACTTTACAGTCTTAAAGGCAATTCATATCTACGTACAATGGTCAAATTACAAAAAAATTCAAACAGAACAAAAGTTATATCACTTTTAGTGAGGCCACCCCCCGTTTTTTTGACGATTCAAAATCGAAACGCAAAAAAATAGGGTTTTTGCTAATATCATGGCCAGAAGTAAGAATTTCAAAATGAATCTTTACAGGTTTAAAGACAATTCATATTTACACAAGATGGCCAGATTTCATCAAAATATTTCAAACAGAACAAAAGTTATACAACTTTTAGTGAGGCCACCCACCGTTTTTGACGATTCAAAAACGCGACGCAACAAAAAGTAACAAAAACACGATTTTTTAAAGTCTCATCTCAAATAACTGTTGTCAAATGAACTTGGTAGTGCTTCACAACTTGTGTTCAATGTGCCCACCACCAGTGCCAAAACTTCTTTTGAGACTCTTTGCGAAGTTCTTGATGGACCTGTTGATTAATCTGACAGATTCCTTATTTACCAATTTTATTGTCATCTTGCTAAGTGACTTCTCAGTGGCGTGCAGCTAGGCTGGCACCCTGTTCCTTTTTTAAATAGTACTAATAATGATCATCTGGCAATATCAAGGCTATCTGATAACAATTATTTGAGTTGAGACTAAATAAAATCGTGTTTTACTCCTTTTTGTTGCGTTACGTCTCTGAATCGTCAAAAAAGTTGGGTGGCCTCCTTAAAAGTGCCTTAATTTTTATTCTGTTTGAAATATTTTGCTGAAATCTGGCCATCATGTGTAGATAGGAATTGTCTTTAAGCCTGTAAAATTTCATTTCGAAATTCTTACTTCCGGCCAAGATATTGGCCAGCATAATTAAATTGGTTTTTTGTAACTTTTTGTTGCGTCGCGTTTTTGAATCGTCAAAAAACGGTGGGTAGCCTCACTGAGAGTGATATAACTTTTGTTCTGCTTAAAATATTTTTAAAAAATTTGACCATTGTACGTAAATATGAATTGCCTTTGAGACTGCAAAATTTCATTTTAAAATTCGTATGTTTGGCCAAGATATGGGCAAAAAACCGTAGGGGATTACTTTTTTTGGCGCACCCTGTATATATGTTACAAAAGGTCATCTAGTCAAAAGGGTCTTGTTGGCCACGTGCCCACGTTTTTGTTGCCACAATTTGAATTGGGTCTACATTGTTATTTCCCAGTAGTACATGACAAGTAATTTTAGTGTTTTTAGTTTATCACAGCCATTTTCACTGTAAAGAGTTACCGTAGTGTGACAGTAGCCTATATATGAATTAAGCATAGGCTTGTATATCCATCCTCAGTCAAAGCAATTTGAGAAAATTCTGTTGCCATGGAGAAGGCCTAAGCAATCACATCACATATTTAATGCTTAAATATTCGAATTGCCTTTTCTGAAAGCATCCATGCATCCGATGATATTTTGAAGATGCTGCATAATATGCATGGTGACGTCTTCACATTAAAATCGCTTCAGTTCGCTTCAGAAGCTTAAAGAAATCCGCTAGCAGAGATGGGGATGACCACAAATAAAATAGAATTCTCGACATTTCGGTCACCATGAATATCGATTTGCCATTTTCACCATAATCATAGCCTACAGGGTGGGCCAAAAAAGGACCACTTAGGTATTTGCCAATATCTTGGCAAGAAGTAAGAATTTTTCAATTTTCACAGGCTTAAAGGTATTCATATTTAGGTAGAATACAATTAATAAATTTCTCCAAAATATTTCAAACAGAACAAACGTTATATCACTCTCAGTGAGACCAACCACTGTTTTTGACGATTCAAATACATAACGCAACAAAAAGTAGCAAAAAGAAAGATTTAATTAAGCAACATCTCAAATAATAATTTCTGTAATCAAATGGCCTTGATATTTACAGATAGGCCTAATCCTTATCATTATTAGTTAAAAAATAAATAGGGTACCAGCGTAGCTGCACGTCACTGTGAAGACGCTTAGCAAGATGACGATCAAGTTGGTAGATAAGGAATCTGTCAGATTAATATTTTTATTCATCATCATCAAAATCCTTGGGCTAAATGCCCGTAGGGGTCCGACACCACTCTCTGTCTGAGTCTGTCTCGCGTCATGTTGCCCAGCTTCAACCGGTCCGGTCAGCAGGTCCATACCATTAACATCTTGGAGCAGCTAGACCACCTTGTCTGATTGAAAAGAATATTGGGAGAGAGGCATGAAGGACAACCTGGGCCAATGCCCGTATGTGTAGCACGCTCTCCCCCGACTCTCTCCACTGGTCTGTCCTGACCGGCCTTTGCATGTAATATTTTTTATTAAAGCAGTTAAATTAACATTTCTACAAAATAAAAATGACTAAGGTGCCAATGACAGACAACTTCATGAGCAAGGTCCTGGAAGTTGGAGCTAAAGTTATAATCTCCGCTTTCTCTAATAAACAGTGAGTGCAGAGAAGACGTTAGAGCAGTGATTTTCAACCGGGGTTCCGCGGAACCCTTGGGTTCCGCGGGCGTCGGCCAGAGGTTCCGCGGCAGTTTGACATAAAATTTTATAACATGAACAGAAATCACAAAATCATTAACAGTCAGTCGAATTATTTCACAGCTATAAGTCATTCTTGCTAAGTAACTTTATTACGTGAATGTATTAGGCTACTACTTCTATATGTTGCTAAACAACATAATTATATTGATGACCCCACCGGTAGGCCTATATATGCCACTGTTGTCAGAGTGAATCTGCGCATTAGTCTTCCTATTTAAAAGAAACGTTGGTTATATCACATGAATGGGAACCGGCAGATGCCCTGCGTCATCAACTGTCGTTCAGACACCAAGTTCATAATTGCTTTTTGAACTGTTGAAATGGAAACTCTATTCTTAACAATTTCTTCCACATTAGAATCTGCTGAGCACTGTAGACCAACGACTGGTTTGGTTAATTCTTTTTTTGAGTCGGTTAACATTGAAGAGATAGTGGTTAATTTTTCTTTCAGAGGTGGCGGATTTACCAAGTTTTGCAATTGTAAAGCCTAAGTCTGTCTGACGAATTTTTAATCGATAGGCCTGTGCACGCTATTTGCTATTTGAAAATCACACAAGATGACATTGTCAAACAAGAATCAGACGGTTGATTATTTTGACATAGGCTCTATTTCAGGTTAGGCATGATGTAACCAGAGTTCGACTTGGGACTTGACTTCAAACGAAGCTGAAACTCCCATGTATGCTGTGGTCCCTCTGCCCCGCTATGAATAACAAGGCATAAATTTCGCAATAACCCTGAAGAAGTATGCTTCATAACGTAACATAAGCTGATCATAGCACTGATTTAGAATGCATCGTCTTTCCATTTTCAAAAATTTATTCAGTTGATACATATAGGCTATTTGACGAAATATGGCCTGCAGCAGAATGCAGCTGATCTCTGACAGTGCTTTGTGCAGTGGACTTACACGTAGACTCCATAGAATTCTAAGGCATGTATTAATAATTTAGCCTACTATTATACATTGTATACTGCACCAGAAGCGCAAATAACATACATTAAAAATTTTTTAACTGTTTAAAACTATATATTATTTAAAAAATTACATGCATTTCTTGGTGCACTGGACAGGTGAAAAGCGGAGGGTTCCGCGAGCAAATGAGTGCTTGGGAAAGGTTCCGTCACTAGAAAAAGGTTGAAAACCACTGCGTTAGAGTTAAATTATTGAGAGTACTGTTAAGAAAATTAATATGCCGTTGATGAATCGGCTCAATGTAAATTGAGCGGGTTTCATTGAGAAAAGCCAATGGCCCGCAAATGTCCGGATTGGAACCCGATGGATTATATAATATTATCAAGTGTGGAGATCTATGCTGGCGAAATACCGCATCTGCAGCCAAAACCAAGAGCAATTAGAGAACTGATTCTTGCATTGGAGATGATCTGGGAAGATTTGCCTCTGGAACACATCAACAAGGCCATCAAAAATTTTACAAAGATACTCTAAACAAGTTTGGACACTTGTGGTGAACACATTGAAGACAAGTCGTAAAGCACTAGTAAGTTCATTTTGAAGACAATTATTTGAGATGAGGCTTAATGAAAATCGGGTTTTTTGCTACTTTTAGTTTCGTTATGTTTTTGAATCATCAAAGTACAGTGGGTGGTCTCACAAAAAGTGATATAACTTCTGTTCTGTTTGAAATATTTTGGTGAAAGTTTGAAATTGTACGTAAATTGCATTGGTCCCTCCTTATGGAATGGGCTTCCCCATCAGTTCGCTCTGCCATCCTCTCTGGTAGTGTATCCTCGTCTTTCTCTCGTATAAAAACTTGCCTTTTTTCTCGGAGTTAATCGCACTGGGAGCGCTTCTGAAAGGCTCTTGCTGCTAGAAGCGCTTTATAAATGGTCAGATAAGATAAGATAAGATAAGATAAATATGAATTGCCTTTAGGCCTGTACAGTTTGATTTAAAAATTCTTGTTTCTGGCCAAGATAAATTGGCCAAAAATATTCGGGGTCTTTTTCTGGCCCACCCTGTAGATTGCTTATATATAATTGTACAGCTCTTATCATTCAACTCAGTCCATGATCTGCTCACATTTCACCTTCAGGAACCACTTGACCTTTTCAGTCTTTTCAGAACTGTTGAATAGGCTACGTCTAGTCACAAAGAGTCTGAGGCTAGAGGCTAGAGTGCTACAGCTCCCATGCTTCTTTTCCAGCCACGCATGTGCTTGAAACCAAATACATGTAGAGTCTGCGCCTGGCCACATTTGAATGTAATTAATGTCTGATACAAATTTACAGCCACATGAGCGTTCTTGTGTACGCATAAAAAACGAGTGGAATAGTAATGAGTCTGGAATGATCTAGGAAGAAAGCTATGCTCAAAGACCATTGACCAATGTTCTCTACCTTCATCTAAAAGAGATAATTCGGAACCAGGAGCAAATAGGCCTACATGGAGTACAGGTCTATACTTGCAATGATGTATATATTTAGACCCATCTCAAGGTCCTTCCACTGTAATGATCGCCTGACTGAAAAGAGGTTCGAACCCGTACTCTCCCTGTTTTAGGTCAAGCGCAATATCCGCTCGTTCATCTAATCTATAGCTACATGTTAGGGTGGTCGTATCGGTAGTGGCAAATTTTCAACTTCAGTTTCATTCTTTCTCCAACCCACCATTTGGTGCCACTTGGTAAAAGACTGATGTAGCCCAAAAATTATCCCGATTGAAAAATATTTAGGACTAGCACAACGTGTTTGAAGTTTTGGATTTTACGAAATATCATCGTCTTTTTGAGTATAAGGATATTTTAGTCACATTTTTTACCTATGACTAGTTTTTACACAAAGACTACATTCTTTTACTCAAGCACAACTGACAAGTAAGCCTGATTTCTACAATGATGATAATGGTTTATTATATAGTTTTGTGAACAATTGAGCATCACAATAGTATTTGACGCGTGAGTCCCTGAGATCGATGACCATAAATCTACACTAGTAAGCCAACACATTGCAATGTTCTTTTGATAGTCCTGATTTCTATCTACAGGAATTCTTTGTTACACTAAAGGCTCTTTGATACATGCTTAACTCTAACACAAATTCTTATATAACACGGACAAGAACTTAAAATAATAGTTAAAATGGAGAAAACTACTGATGATATTTTCGTTTATTGTGGCAATCAGAACAGAATGACACAGCGCATCACAGATAAAATTTATCAAGAGCTGCTGTTGACAAATTAACTAAAATAGATATTGAAATTATTGAGATCACAATTTTTATAGATCGAAGAAATTACTTATTACCACATAGGAGTCAGAGAGCAGCCTTTAAACAACTTCTAAAGAGAGCATCATAATTGAGTGCCTGGTGAAGTCTACTCACATTGTTGTCTATTTCATAATATAGAATTTATCCCATTAAAAGTATACTTTTAGAGTTGAAAGAATGAACACAGAGTCAAATAATTGACACAAAAGTGATGTCAAGAGTGGACTCAAATTACACTGCCTTTATTAGCTATTGTAAACTAACTACCTATTTGTCACTGCCATCAAAATCTAGGGTTTTAAATCTAGCTTTAATAGGGAACTTTATGCTCAGAGGCCATTGGGTGATCAATATTAGAATGAACTAGGACCTAAAACAAATGTAGCTGAGATTCGTTTAAAGATTATATTATAATAAAACAATATCAAACAGTAAAATACAATCAATAATCCTATCTACTTATTGTGGCGTATTATCTAATAATATTATAGCTTGTTTCTTATCTTCCACGTTGGACTTTTCCAGCGTAGATGTAGAAGTTCTTCAGTTCGTATGGATTGGAATGAAGGTTTGAAGAGGAAGGAAGGTCACCTTCTTCTTGCTTACCGTCGTTTCCAATTCTCTTCCGTAGCTGCGTAGACGGAGAATGCTGTAGCTGGCACAGCACTCTGTAGTTTCGTCCACCTCGTTGTTTCTCCACAAGCAACGGTAGCTTCTCGTCGCTTGCTCGTCTTGTTGTAGTTTCGCCCCTTTCTTCTGCCGTCGAACTCCAATCGCAATTGTAGTTCCGAATTCGATCTTCTCCGATGTCGATCGCAGTGCACTCGCAAGTGTCTCACCAAACTTCGCAAAGTTTCCGTACGACAAGCCCTGGTATCTCTATTCCCAAGGACTTATAGTCTCACCAGTGGGACAGGCCGACAACGTGTCGCCTTCCACACCCAATTCACCGTCAGATCTTCTGAATTACCGACAAGGAACGCCACAATCGTCAATGGCCGCCCTTGCTCAGAAATCTACGTCTTCTTCCTTCGCCATCTTTTCGCTGTCTGACTTTTCGTCTGCCGTTGTTGCCGTCTGCTCAAGTTTGACGCTGCTTTCTGCCCTTCGTTGTGTTTCGATAATTGATGTAGCGCGTATTCAAGAATTGTTATAGCGCTATTATTATTATCTAACTTAATGCCACAAGTAATATTAATTATAATCTACAATACGCCACATATTGTCTAGCTTAATTCTTACCTATTTAATACTTATACAATGCATCATTTAATAGGTTTGTTTGATAAGAAGCATTCTACCGCTACAAATGCCCCTCCTTCAAAAGACTGTTTACAGGCTTTAACAAACTAACCTACTTAACAAACTAACCTAGTAAACTAATTCACTTACTATACACGACATGACAATTAATACACTTTACTCACTGGCTTACACTTCTTCATTTACTTTATCTCAACTTATACTACACAATCCCTCTACTTAAATAGTCGGACATAACATTTTCGGACCCTTTAATATATCTAATGTTAAAGGAATAATTTTGGAGTGCCAAACTCCATCTCATCACCCTTGCATTTTTCATTCGACCCTCTTTCATATATTGCAATCCGCAATGGTCTGTCTCAATTGTAAATGTCTTTCCACAAAGATATCGGTCTAACCTGCTTATACCCCACATGATTGCTAAGCACTCTCTCTCTTCCACAGAATATCTTCTCTCTCGCTCTAACAGCTTCCTGCTCGCATACGCTATGGGATGATTCGTCCCCTCGTACTGCTGCATTATCACACATCCGATTCCACTCCCACTTGCATCAGTTTGTAGGATGAAATCCTTCTCTAAATTTGGAAGTCTCAGAATTGGTTCTTTCGCCAATTCGTTCTTCAACTTTGTAAAGCTAACCTCCAGCTCTTCATTCCATTCTACTATCCCAGGTGCTATCTTCTTCGTTAAGTCACTTAACGGTGCCATAATTTCCGCACAGTGTGGTATGAATTTCCGATAATAGTTTATCGCTCCAAGGAAACTCCTGACTTGTTTCTTTGTCTTTGGACGTGGCATGTCTATTATTTTATCCACTGATTTCTCCTTTGGACTTATGTCATCCTTGTTCAACGTATGTCCCAAAAAGTCAATCTTTCCATATCCTATTGAACACTTCTTCGGCTTCAATGTCAAATTCGCTTGTCTCACTCTTTCGAAAAATATCTCCAATGTCTTCAAATGTTCTCTCCATCCTTTATTATGTGCTAGAATGTCGTCGACATAACTTTGAAGATTTTCTGTTCCTTGAAGAATCTTCCTGATTAAACGGTTGTAACTTGACGCACTATTGATCAATCCAAAAGGCATCACATTGAACTTGTATATCCCGTTGGCACATACAAATGTAGTGTAGTCTTTCGATTCTGGACTCATAGGGATCTGCCAATAACCCTTGCAGAAATCGAACTTGCTGTAGATTTTACTACCACTCAACTTATTAAAAATATCCTCATTTGTCATCATAGGCTCAGGATCAAATATTGTAAGTTTGTTTAGCTGTTTGTAATTACAACACAGTCTATTGCTTCCGTCTGATTTCTTGACAACCACCAGCGGTGCTGCATAAGCTGCCTCTGATCTTTCTATCACCTTATTGTCTAACATCGTCTGGATCTCCTTATCTATTTCTTTTTGCAAATGGTATGGTGTTGGATAAGCTCTTTGTCTTACTGGCTCTTCACTCGTCAAATGTATTTCATGCTTCACTAAGTCTGTTCTCCCAGGCTTGTCTGTGAAAATGTCTTCATATTTCTTCAGTAGTTTCCTCATTTCTCCTTTTTGTTCTTCATCCAAATCAGGATTTATATCTACATCTTCATAGGTCTCTGTTTGTTCACTTACATATAAATCCAATATTTCTTCTTCTTCATCTTCACCCACTTTTCCGTCATATACTACTGCTGAAATGTACGCTACAGTCTCGGCATCTTCTCTTTCGTGATATTTCTTTAATATATTAATGTGATATGTCTTTATCTTTCCTTTCTCGATTTCAACTCTGTAATCATAGTCTCCAATCTTCTCTTTCACAACATATGGCCCTTGCCACTTTACTAACATCTTGTTCTTACAACTAGGCAATAGTAACAACACCTTATCACCTATTTCCAACTTCCGGTATCTCGCTTTCCTGTCATAATACTTCTTGTTTTTAGCGTTCGCTTTGTGTATCGCTTTCTGCGCCATATCACAAGTCTCCTCAATCCTTTCTCTCAAATCCTGCATATACGTATATACGTCTTTCACTTCTTCTTCCACTGTCTCATTGGTCCATAACTCCTTCAGGATCTGCACTGGTCCCCTACACGATCTACCAAATATTAGTTCGAATGGTGTGAAACCGTGACTCTCATGTACTGTGTCTCTCAACGCAAACAGTAATGGAGCTATATAACGATCCCATTCTTTCGCTTGTTCACCAATCAACTTCCTCAACGTCGCTTTGATGGTTCCATTAAGTCTTTCTACACATCCATTGCCCATTGCATGGTATGGACTCGTCATGGTGTGTTTTATCAATAGCATCTTATTTACTTCAGCCATGAGTTCGGAAGTGAACTGGCTTCCACGATCAGTATGGATCTTCTGAGGCACTCCCATACGACAATAAAATCCGAACAAAGCTTCTGCAACTTCCTCAGTACTAATTCCTTTCAATGGAATAGCTTCCGGATATCTTGTACTCAAGTCTATGATGGTCAATATGTATCGGTAACCCCTTGCAGACATAGGGTTAACTTCTCCGATTATGTCTATGCATATGTGTTTGAATGGTACATCTAATACAGGTAGATGACCCATAGGCGCCTTGTGGTTCACCTTCTTGTCAACTGACTTTTGACAAATATCACAACTCAACACATATCTCCGTATATCTTGTCCTATTCCAGGCCAATAGAATTCATTTAGAATTTTATCATGTGTTTTCCTCATTCCTAAATGAGCCGACAACAATGAATTATGTGCTACTGCTAACACTTTATCCCTCAATGGTTTAGGTACCATTAGTTGCCATTTCACCTCATCCTTCTGTACTTCTTTGTATCTTTTATACAACAATCCCTTCTTTTTCACATATGGTTTATCTTCTATGTTGTCTTCGTTACCATCCCATTCAATTGCTCTTTCCATTTGTTTCGACATAGTTTCATCTTGACTCTGCAACTCCTGTATCTCTTTTACTGACACATTCAAGTTCGGCATCTCCGCCACTTTCAATGGTTTGTATTTTGCTACCTTTTTAGCTTCTGCCCTAGTCTCCACAACTGCTACTGTCATTAATTTTTCATCTTGATTCCTCATCACATTGTCAGAAAATCTTACTGTTTTCTTTGCACCAATAGGTCTTTCTTCATGTTCTGTTTTTCTAATCAATATTCCTTTGTTTTCCACTTCAGTACATTTCTCAATTATTTCTTTTGGCTCATGATTTGTCACACTCTCAGTTCTTTCATCCTTAACCATGTACTTCAATCCTTTGATTTTCCCAATTATTACTGGCTTTATTGGCTGTTCCATCACCATCGCTTGTACTTCACCATTAAAATGTTCACTCTCGATATACACCTTAGCCAATGGGAAACATCTTAAACTCCCATCAACTAATACACAATGTGTTTCTTCTCCAGTCAACGCTTCTTCATTTATCAAAGAACGTTTTACAATACAACAACTTGCGCCTGTGTCGTATAAGCATCCCACTGTGTTTCCATTAACTGTCACCTGGTATTCACTCTTATATTCAAGGCTAATACATCCATCATTGTCTTTTATCACCATTGCACTAGCTGCCATGTACATTGGTGGTATTTTATTATGTTCACCCTGTTTCATCTGTTGTTCTCCTCTTGTAACTTCAACCACTCTCTGTATTTCACTTTCTGGCTTAACCAAGTGTGCTCGACTTTCGAATATTTGTACTGCTGCTGCAGTGTGTTTAAATGTACCCCTGTTTTTCTTTGGGCATTGATATGCCTTATGGTTCTGTTCTCCACAGAAAAAACAAGTAATCTTATGTCCAGTTGCAATTTCTCTTTCTCTACTGAACCCTCGGTTTTGATGTACACCCTGATTTATCTTCACATCACTTCTACTCCTGTTCAAATTGTACCCAGACTGTTCCTTGGGTCTGTGTTCAAACGGTCTACCGTTCAACCTGTCACCATGGAATTTCACGTCTGATTTTGCAGACTGCTCGCTGTATTTGTAACCGTGTGCTTCAATGTGTGATTCCGCACAAACCAACATGTCCTTCAAACTCATTTTACCTTTCTCTTTTATAAACATACGAAGTTCAGTACTGCATGTCAGGTAAAACTGGTCTTTCAACAAGAGATCTTCCACTCCTTCATAAGTTCTCTCAAATCCCGCTTGTGCTAACCACTGTTGCATATACCTTCTCAATCTATGCACAAAACTAGAAGGTGTCTCTCCTGATTCCATTTTACTGGTTTTGAACTTGTTTCGATAACCACCTTCAGTAAGTTGAAATCTCTTCAACAGCTGAGTCTTCAAACACTCATAATCTTGCACTTCATCTGCAGACAACCTTTGGTATACTTCTAGTGCTCTGCCTTCCAAATGTCTAGCTAGCGTCAGCGACCAAACTTCTTTTTTAACTTCGTACGCAACACAGGTTCTCTCGAATCTCAACAAGTAGGCATCTAAACAATCCTTTGACTCGTTGAATATAGGGAATTTGATATTTCTAATTCCTTTATTGTTTTCTCGGTGATCTCCCTGTTGTTGACCATCACCGATCCTCATGTAGTCACTCTCGTGCTCTCGGTTTTGTTCCCCTCTCGAATCAATTTCACGCATTCTCACCTGTGCTTCAAGTCTCTTTATCTCTAACTGGTGTTCGCGCTGTCCCCTCGCTTCAGTTTCAGCTGCTTCACGATTTAGTCTGGCTTCTGATTCAGCGCTCCTAATTACTTCCAATTCCAGTTCAGCCTTCTTTGCTTGCATTGCAGCCTCTATTTCAGCTTTTCTCGTTTCTGCTTCTGCTTCAGCTTTTCTCATTTCTGCTGCTGCTTCAGCCTTTCTCATTTCTGCTGCTGCTTCAGCTTCCATCTCTGCTTTTCTCGTAGCAGCTTCTGTTTCAGCTTTCCTCGTTACTGCTTCTATCTCAAGTCTCTTGACTTCTGCTGCTGTTTCAGCTAATTTCATCTCTTTGGCGATCTCTCTCTCAGTCGCTCTATCTTGCCTCCACTCTGCCTGTCTTTCTTTGACAAAGGCACGTGTCTCGTCCCCTTCCATGTTCATCCGTTTGGCAATTTCTAACCAAGCTTCAAAATCGCTGACAGACATACTTACTGTCTTACTTGCTGACTAGCAACTTATGACAAAAATATTGGCAACTATGTGCGCTATTTAAATTTCTAACAAATAGAAATTGTTCAATTCTGCAAAGTGTCAATTCAGTTCCACAACAACAACTAATAGTTCATACACCTACTGCAGTATCTTCAATCTACAACTTCAGATTTAGTCTCTAACAATCTCCTAGCTATAATTGTTCAAAGCTTTTCTAATACTGTTCAAAAGACAGTTTTTTACTGACTCAAATCTTTACTGAATTAAATCTTTAATGACTTAAATCTTTACTTACTCAAATCTTTACTGACTTAAATCTTTACTGACTTTTATCCCGGGCATGGGCACCCACTCGTGTCACTGCCATCAAAATCTAGGGTTTTAAATCTAGCTTTAATAGGGAACTTTATGCTCAGAGGCCATTGGGTGATCAATATTAGAATGAACTAGGACCTAAAACAAATGTAGCTGAGATTCGTTTAAAGATTATATTATAATAAAACAATATCAAACAGTAAAATACAATCAATAATCCTATCTACTTATTGTGGCGTATTATCTAATAATATTATAGCTTGTTTCTTATCTTCCACGTTGGACTTTTCCAGCGTAGATGTAGAAGTTCTTCAGTTCGTATGGATTGGAATGAAGGTTTGAAGAGGAAGGAAGGTCACCTTCTTCTTGCTTGCCGTCGTTTCCAATTCTCTTCCGTAGCTGCGTAGACGGAGAATGCTGTAGCTGGCACAGCACTCTGTAGTTTCGTCCACCTCGTTGTTTCTCCACAAGCAACGGTAGCTTCTCGTCGCTTGCTCGTCTTGTTGTAGTTTCGCCCCTTTCTTCTGCCGTCGAACTCCAATCGCAATTGTAGTTCCGAATTCGATCTTCTCCGATGTCGATCGCAGTGCACTCGCAAGTGTCTCACCAAACTTCGCAAAGTTTCCGTACGACAAGCCCTGGTATCTCTATTCCCAAGGACTTATAGTCTCACCAGTGGGACAGGCCGACAACGTGTCGCCTTCCACACCCAATTCACCGTCAGATCTTCTGAATTACCGACAAGGAACGCCACAATCGTCAATGGCCGCCCTTGCTCAGAAATCTACGTCTTCTTCCTTCGCCATCTTTTCGCTGTCTGACTTTTCGTCTGCCGTTGTTGCCGTCTGCTCAAGTTTGACGCTGCTTTCTGCCCTTCGTTGTGTTTCGATAATTGATGTAGCGCGTATTCAAGAATTGTTATAGCGCTATTATTATTATCTAACTTAATGCCACAAGTAATATTAATTATAATCTACAATACGCCACATATTGTCTAGCTTAATTCTTACCTATTTAATACTTATACAATGCATCATTTAATAGGTTTGTTTGATAAGAAGCATTCTACCGCTTGTAAATTAGCATGAAAGGCAATGGTATCAAATACGTAAGCTCTGTGCAACTCAAAATCTCTACATCATGCTCAGCAATGGATCCAGCTGAAATTACAGTGGCCACCAGGACATCTCAGACGACCAACCAATCCAAGGGTATAAGTATAGAACCCTCAAGACAACACCCATTGCTACAATCTTGGTGGCAGGTGAGTACCTTGTTTGGGCAACATGCCAGAGATTCCACTTTGAGGGAAGTGTGAAAACTACACCATAGCTCAAACTCATGCAAAGACCAAATGCAATTTGAGTTGTGAGACCGTGTAATAATGCCTCAGGTTGAAAACATATTAGCCTAAATTTGAGATTAAAAATTCGCATCTAAAAATAATTATTGGTTGCTACTTTTCAATATTACACCAGTTCCTTGTAGGCTCTACCCAGTAACCCCATGAACAATGACCGTAGAAAAACAAATATTTCTGAGACATCAGACCTCATCAAGAAAATTGGTGATACTGCAGAATAAATTAATTACGTAGGACACAGATGAAACCACAAAATGTTTATATTTATTCCTAATATATACAATTACTGTTCCCTTACTGTAACAGTCTAAGAACAATCAGCAATTATTATCAATCAAGACACGGTAAAACATGTAGTATTTGTAAAGAAATAAGATATGATAGATGTCATCTGGGTTTATACAGGTTTTCTTGCCTTTAAGGAATTCCTCTGGAAGTGGCGCTATATAAATTGATGATTATGATTACGATGACAGTAGCATCATTATGTTGAAGTGTGGACCAACTACAAGCAGTTGAATTGATTCCTGGCTTGAAGATTCCTGGTTGATTACAGCATTATAGGCATTTATAGCTACTTTTGAGCATTAGAAGACTTGCTATTATAAGGGTAAAACTTTGATGGCGTTGTGCTAGTCCTAAATATTAACATTTTCTCATACAATGTTCTGTGTTATGTTTCTGGGGAGAATGGAACCAAATGGCGCCTTGGAGAACAATCAATTCAAACTTTCATTTTTAACGACCACCCTACTACATGTATATGTACACGGTGTCCCGATGAAAAGTAGAACACAACAAAAAGTGTCATAATTCAGTCAACACTTTTAGGATTTGTCTGACATTTTAAACGCAACAACACTAGCCATATTACCACCAACTCCGATTAGAAATATTCGTGAGTTTTTCAAATGTTTTAGCGATTGAGATGCAGCACCGAAAAATGGAACTTTCCAACATGCAAAACTGAAAGGAAGTAAAATTCAGCTATAATATATAATTATTGGCAAAGTGCTACCGTGAATTCAGAACATTTCTCCGCGAATTTCCTCTATCCATATAGAAATGGTGGTTGTGATCTAGTATCTAACTCGATTCAGGCAAACTGGAACTGGGAGACATCCGAGATAATGCTGTGTGATTATGAGCCCTGAACTTCAAGTATAATTTGTTTTATTTTCCCGTGCCTACTTCCCCGAAAAACAGATTTGCCCAAAATTTGGGGGGCATTTGCCCCTTGGACCCGATCGCCTCCTACGCCTATGTTGGCGGTGATATGACCACTGCAGCGGCGTAGACAGGGAAGGTTTCGGAGTTAAACCCATTGGCTTAGAAAAAAGTTTTTGAAAAGGTTATTTGTACACTTAAATAAGAAAAACATAACGATTGTTTGTAGTAACAATTGTTTTTCTTACTTTATTCTCTTTGTTACTTTATTCCCCTTTTTATTTACTCTAATACTGTTGGGCTGGTGTCAGGAAGGGCATCCGGCCAGGCCATAACCCCACCCCCATCATAAATTCCTGGTTACGCCACTGAAACAATGTAGCCTATAGTAAGTCAGGCTAAGACTACAATTGAAATTTTAATTTTTAACATGACCACAGGATGGACCTTAGAATTTTCAGAAGTAGCCTACACGCTGGAATGGGGAACGCTGAGATTGGAAAAGATCAGCTTTCAGTTGCTCTCTAGTTGTCTTTCCTCATCTCTTTCTCACCTCGAATGACGATGCCTTTTCTCTCGGCAGCACTCTCTTTCTATAGTGCAAGCGCTGCCTTTTCAAAGCAGCTGTTGCTGAGAGAAGCGGCGCTTTAGGTCTATTTAAGCGCTCAAATACAATGTAAATTCACTACACAATTTGAGGTTAATCGGTTCAGCTATCTTTCATATATTTACACAGGTCCAAACCCTAATCTATATGCCTTAGTCATCATACTTGTATAAGGCCAGATGCTAGCACAGAAGTGGTGCTGGACAATGACAGCTAGCTGCCATCAGAACCGCTCACGAGCACACACAACTCGAACGTCATCACAAGTGAGGAGACAGAATATTATGACTAATATTCATATTATGCTGGCGTTGCATAATTTTCCCGATGGGTTGCCGCGATGGCTGAAAACAAACGTCGAAAACATTGTATGCATGGGACAGAGATTTAATGTACAACCCCACCTTTTAATTGTGTAACGCGTCATAGTTCGACCTCAATAATTTATTTTGAAGGCTAAGACCGGTCACAACAAGAGCTAGGAAGGCACTCAAGAGTCGGCGGCGGAATTTGTTCTGCGATGTGTATTTTGGAAGCAAATAATATCCGTTGCAATTAATTTGTCGGGCACTTGGTGCGCTCCGCTGGACGCTGGCAACGCCAATTAACCAGCGGCGCACTATTCTCGACGACGACGACGCGTAAACTCTGCGACGGGACGTTGCCATGGAGACGATTGTTTTGAGAAGCCGCGGCTTTTGCGGCGCCGCAATTACTAGCGTATTATCATACGCAGGAAAAAGCGCTTTGCTGCAGACCGAGGCTTGTGCTGGCTATAACGTTGCAAACACCTTTCATGAGGCCGCTATAGTGTAGAATATATATATATATATATATATATATATATATATATAAAAACCGTTACTCAGACATGCTCAGACCGACAAATCAGCCAAGTCTTCCGTATTAGGCCCATTATATTCGTTTAATGGTAACAAAAACTGATAGACACATCGCTATCAGGTACAAAAAGCAGTTGATCAAATGAAACATAATACCTAAGAACGTCTTCAACCATGACTACCTGATAATCCTGATTGATCTTAGGATGAAAGAAGAAAGTTACAGAAATTACAAAAAAGACTGATTCTATGTTTATATAGACTACAAGGCTAATGATATTAAACAATTTGTCGTCATTAATGAGCATACACCTATATAGGGTGACTCTATACAAAACGCAAGAGATGTCTGCCATCTTTGGTTGGCAGTACAAATTAAGTTGTGAGGGCGTGGTCTCAATTGGTAGGGACGATCAGGAACCTGTAGTCTCATAGTTTTCTCATAATTAAAGCCTACGACGTAATTATTTCTGTGGTCCGCCTTAATATTTTTCACTTCCATTGCACCGTTCAAGTATTAATAATTAATTATTGACTCAGGCCATCATAATTAATCAGACCATTGCGCCTCGAAATTGACTTCTAAGCGTGGAACTTTGTTATTGTTAAGACCTATTTTCCAATCAACTGTCAGTAACTGTTACAGCTGTCAATTTTAGGGATGGCAAATTACAGGGCAACATGTAATTGAATTACAAATTACAAATCACTGGAGAAAATGTAATTGAATTACAAATTACAAATTACTTTGACTCAGAGCATCAAATTACAAATTAGGCTACATCAATTACAAATTATTTTGGGGCTTAAATCATTCGAATAAAAACAGGCAGGAAATGCATGCCTTTTTCCTTATTTCTATGTGTATTATTATTTATTGTATAAGAAAATGTATATTTAATTTTCTTTAAGAAGGAGCGGCTTTTCAAACATGTTGTCTAGTAGCCGTGGTCATGCCTGCAAAACTAAAGAGCCTCTCTACTGGTGCTGACCAAGGCACGGCATCATTATTTTGTATAAACAATTTGTTGGCAGCCGCAGCTGTGAGGCATTGCTAATTCCATTTCTGTCAACTTCTATGTGCTGCAAGATTTCTAAATCGTTTTTGTTTCTGCTAGTCGACTTTGTGCTCACTGCATGCTGCGCACTAAAACCATAAAATTCTTCCTCTTCCTCTCCTTCTTTATGACCACTAGATGTTCAGTATTTTGTTCGCTACTGGTGGAATTTTCAGATGTTGTTGCTAGCAATTCATAATTTATATTCTTTTAGTTTGGTCTGCAAACTGTGCAGGTAGCCACGTAACTTAAAATACGGATGATTCACTGTTGCAAGGATCGCATGATTTACCGTAGATTCGAATCTTAATTTAGTTAGCCTACATTCAAAGTAATTTGATTTTGCGGAATGTAATTGAAATTACAAATTACAGGAAGAAATTAATTGAATTACAAAGTACAAATTACTTTGATGCAAAGCAGCAAATTGCAAGTTATCAATTACAATTGTAATTTAAGTTACTTGATTTAATTTAATCAGTTAAATTACTGCCCATCCCTGTTATTATCCAAAGGTTTCTGCCGACAATAGAGCAGCTTTGGCAACGGCTCCAAAGAACCGACTTAGTATTGCAAAAGAAATAAGTGAGCACTTGACTGTATACGCTGGTCTGTTGCTTCGGGGTCGGCTGCTGCTGCTGCTGCAGCTGTGTATCATTGATGCGGGCGTGTTGCCATCCACAGCATCGTTATGCTGCCCAATGCAGGCAGGCTTCCTTCAGCCATCCTCGTTTTATGCCACAGTAACGGCTCGTACCATGTTTGCCTCACACATTACGCCCGCGCACCTGTCAACATTCCGCCACCGCCACAGCAGCCGTCTCGCAAGCAGAGGCCCGCAGCCGCCGCCACCGCGATCGATTCCTTGAAAGCTCTTGCCAACTGGAATTGTCTTGTGCTGGCACAGCACTGCTTGCGAGACCTGATTTCTCAACCAAAATCTGCTTAAGTCTGATCGGATCTGATGATGCGCTGTAGAGGTGTCGCAGTTTCTTACCGTTGAGCGAGATATAGAGTGCTGCAAGTTAGATTAGCAACTGCATGAAGCAATAATTCATGGGCAAGAACGAGTCACTGTTAATTCGCTTAGAAGCATCGACTGCTCACGACGCCGTTGAATTTCATCCTGCCATCGTCTCAAGCACAGAGGTCTTAACGCTATTGACCCAACTCTAAAATAGTAGGCCTAGTTAGTTGTCAAGTGTCACGATCTTTATACGTCCGTCTTTTAACTTTAATGATTAAAATTGACATACGTATAACGTAGACAGCATGATACCTGCAGATATACTTATTAATCAGGGGCGGATCCAGGGGGGCCAATCCAGCCATGGTCCCCCATTTAGAAAATTGTTTCTTTCTCACCAGCCATTTTGACATGGAAAGTGGACGTGTCCCCCCCACCCCATCAGTTCTGCAGACCTTTACAAAAGTAGTCTATGATGACCAAAAAGAGGTCATCAACTTTTTGGATGGGGAAAATGGCATGGTTTTTCTGGGAAATGGGCTCTTTTTTGCCCGAAATTTAGTTTGGCCGAATGACTAAAAAAAGGTCGTCAACTTTTTGGCGAAAAAAGGTATATTTTCCGTGAGAATCGGACAAACGAATAAAAAAAGGTCATCAGATTTTCCGACGACTAAAGATGAAATTCATCCTCGCCCAACACCGAAAATTCCCGCCCCCCCTTCGAAACGTTCTGGATCCGCCACCGTTATTTGCAGATTATCTGTCTTCAATTCTGTTAGATATAAATTATTATGTTCAGCGTGATTCCTCTGATTAGCTTGTATCGTGTGTAAAAATATAAACGCCGCGGTGACATTTTAGGTCCACAATAATACAGGCCTAGACATGGTAAAACAGTTGCAATTGTGCGAGACTAGAGGGCAGGTACGAACATGGATTCAGAACTGGCTATGAGGAGGCATATGCATAATGGTGAGGACAGTCAGCAAATATTCTATAGCTGGACGACAGTATTAAGTGGGGTGCCGTGACAAGGATCAATGCTTCTTACGTCATTGCTGCTCGTAAGTTTATTATGACTTAGATGTTGGCATTGCATCGTAAGATATCCATAGTGTTCAGCATAGGCTATACACAATCGTGTACAGATGTGCTGTCCAACCTTTTTGACACCGTTGGCGACAAAATCATTTTTTAAGCCAAGGGCTGCATCGATAAACTCAAAACCAACGATTAAAATTTATATAATTATTAACTATTTATCAAAATATACTATAGAATAAAATGAATGAATGTAGGCCTACTATGGATTAATTTGAATGAATTCGTCGTAGAAACTGAATTTTTGCTCACTCACTGTCACATAAAAATAAACTATAAGTTACAAACTAATCGCTGTGCAAGTAGGTCTGTGGTTTTGCTTTTTTGCCTTAGTTTCATTATTTGTAAGAATTTCACTAGGCCTATAGTTTAGGCGGGCCAATTAAAGTCAGTCCGCGGGCCACAGGTGGGACAACACTAATGTGGAGCATTGATGATGAAGAAACGAGGATAGTGCGAGAAAACCTAATTAAACTGTTCAGATGATAATTACAGGACTTGCAGATGTTTTTAATTTGGGGAAAAAGTCCAGTAGGCCTAATGCATAATTATGGGGGGGGAGATCATCGAGCAGCGCATTGATATTAAGTAAAATGTTATGTTATGTTATGTTAGGGAAGTAAGCAAGCGGTTTTGGTGATTGTGCAGAATAGCATTAAACCTTCAAGGCAAGGAAGCAGCAAATGGCTAACTCAACTTTAGATATGATAAGAACAATAATAGTTACCATGCAGAGACAATGACACAATACTGAGGTTGCACAAAATTTAATCACCAGTTAGGTCGCAGTTGGAATACAGCATCCAGGCATGGAGTCTATACATGAAACAGGGCACGAAGACGCTGGAGAAGAGCAAAGAAGAGCTACAAAAACTATTGGGCTATACAATGATTTAAGCTACGAAGCAATGTGAAAAGGCGACAAGAAAGAACATTGTAGAGAAGGATTAAGAGCAGCGGACACTTAATTGAAAACAGTTCGACAGCTTCTTTGAATTAGCACCAGACAAGGCGACCCGGTGACGTAGTCTATATATAAATTATTTAAGAAACTGAAAGCAACTTTATAGCAGAAATTCTTCAGTGCAAGAGTTGTGGACTTGTGGAATGATTTGAATGGCGGTGTATAGGTAGGCCTACACCGTCTCTGCGGACACCATCTCAGTTTTAAGAGGAAGCTAGGAGAGAGATGTTATTAATCGCCGCAAATAAATTGACTTGAAGTGGTTCCAACACGCACATGCACACACACGCACACACACGCACACACACACGCACACATACACACACACACACACACGGATATACAGTCTTCTGAACCACTTACAACCATTGCTCTGTCATGTTACGCAAGCCTATACTGACAAGACCTATGGCATCTAAAGATACAGGCCTATCAACGATGGTAAATTAATGAATTTATACTAGGCTACAATGCATGAACGAAATATAAATTCGACAGCACGCTTATTGCTGGCCTTGTGATGCCGTTCATATAAATACCGACATCTCTCGAACATTGGTCGTTACAGTATAGATGAAGTGGCCTTTTATTAATTTAATACAAACGTCCACCAATTTGCCAAATAAGCAGTCGATTCGGCTAAGAGCTCCTGAGGAAGCACTCGAAACGGGCCATCTATAATAGTACAATATCTATTTACACTAGACATCGACAGAACAGAGTACAAAGAAAATACAGTAAAACAATTAGAATGCAATAGAATATAATAAAACAGATTAGAGTGAGCATACAAACAGTACAACGGAACAGAATAGAGTTCAATAAATGCAGTAGATGAGAATAGAGTAGGCCAACAATTAAATACGATCGAACAGAATACGATAGAACAGAATGAAGTACAATAGAACAGAATGAGGTACAATAGAACAGAATGAAGTACAATAGAACAGAATGAAGTACAATAGAACAGAATGAGGTACAATAGAACAGAATGAAGTACAATAGAACAGAATGAAGTACAATAGAACAGAATGAAGTACAATAGAACAGAATGAAGTACAATAGAACAGAATGAAGTACAATAGAACAGAATGAAGTACAATAGAACAGAATGAAGTACAATAGAACAGAATGAAGTACAATAGAACAGAATGAAGTACAATAGAACAGAATGAAGTACAATAGAACAGAATGAAGTACAATAGAACAGAATGAAGTACAACAGAACAGAATGAAGTACATCTATAGAACAGAATGAAGTACAACAGAACAGAATGAAGTACAATAGAACAGAATGAAGTACAATAGAACAGAATGAAGTACAATAGAACAGAATGAAGTACAACAGAACAGAATGAAGTACATCTATAGAACAGAATGAAATACAACAGAACAGAATGAAGTACAATAGAACAGAATGAAGTACAATAGAACAGAATGAAGTACAATAGAACAGAATGAAGTACAACAGAACAGAATGAAGTACATCTATAGAACAGAATGAAATACAACAGAACAGAATGAAGTACAATAGAACAGAATGAAGTACAATAGAACAGAATGAAGTACAATAGAACAGAATGAAGTACAATAGAACAGAATGAAGTACAATAGAACAGAATGAAATACAACAAAACATAATATTATTATGGTAGCCTACAATAGAACAAAGTAGGCTACCATAGACAATGCCTGCAGACGTTGGCAGAAAATTCAACTAGGTCTAGGCGAATTAAATTGGTACAAAAGAACAGAGTAGGCCGACAATAGAATAGATTGCATGCATGTCTTTAGCACATTGTCTCGCTTTTCACGCGAGGAATCGCTTTTGTGCAAAGCTGCAACCAGTTTTTCTGATTCTATATTTGACCTCAGTGAAATTATAGCACTTGCTTATGTATGCATACATAATTACATATGTACGTGCATAATGTAGGCGGCAGGCGTACATATGTAGGCCTACATATGTGGGCCTACATCCGCTTGTGCAGATGTCTGCATACGCATGTTTGTACGCAAGTGTCTATATGCAAGAAGGTTGGCAGTTAGATGGGCAGGTAAAGATTGGCTGGTACGTAATTATATGGGCATGAATGACTTGTGTATGTGCATTTGAATGAGCATTAATAATTAATTATTCGTCCAAGCCATCATCAAACATACATGTCAAGGAAATGAAAATTGTCTGTAATGTAATGTAGGGAGCAAGATCAACCTCCACAATTCGTTACATTGAAGACCCCGATTCGATGCCATGTGTTATATTGCTCACGCTATGACGGTCATAAGAATCGGGAGACCACTCCCCCCCCCAAACCGCAAAACAAAGATATGCATATGCCTAAAAGTACACAGTCGTCCAACCTGCAGACGGTGCCATGATCATTAGACCCTACGTGTATAAATGCCAGAAACAGTTTGGCAGGCTCCGCCACTGGTTGTTCTCTGCCAGTGCCAGTCCAAAGCCTGGACAAAGGAGGAGGGCAACACTAATCATCTTTGATATGGCAGTGTCGTTAAACATGTAACAAGGCAGTTGACGGTTCTGACAGACTAGACTGAACTTCTCCCATTATACATTGTAACTTCTATAGTTACGCTGCCATTGGCTATTGTATTGTATTGTATCTATACATTTATATAGCCCCTCTTGCAGTGCACACTGATCAGAGGCGCTCCAGTGCACGAGAGACCCAGAGAGAGTGAGAGAGAGACGCAGAGAGAGACAGAGAGAGAGACCCAGAGAGGGTGAGAGAGATACCCAGAGAGAGAGAGACAGAGAGAGACACAGAGAGAGACAGACAGAGAGAGAGATACCCAGAGAGAGAGAGAGAGACCCAGAGAGAGAGCGAGAGAGACAGAGACAGAGACAGAGACAGACAGACAGACAGAGAGAGACCCAGAGAGAGAGACAGAGACAGAGACAGAAAGAAAGAGAGACCCAGAGAGAGAGACAGAGAGAGACCCAGAGAGAGACCCAGAGAGAGAGAGACAGAGACAGAGACAGAGACAGAAACAGAGAGAGAGACCCAGAGAGAGAGACAGAGAGAGACCCAGAGAGATAGACCCAGAGAGAGAGAGAGAGCCAGAGAGAGACCCAGAGAGAGACAGACAGAGAGAGATACCCAGAGAGAGAGAGAGAGAGAGAGAGAGAGAGAGAGAGAGAGAGAGAGAGAGAGAGAGAGAGAGAGAAAGAGAAAGAGATATATATATATATACCCAGAGAGAGAGAGAGAGTGAGAGAGAGACAGAGAGAGAGACCCAGAGAGAGACCCAGAGAGAGACCCAGAGAGAGAGACAGACAGAGACAGAGACAGAAAGAGAGAGAGACCCAGAGAGAGAGACAGAGAGACCCAGAGAGAGAGAGAGAGAGAGAGAGACAGACAGAGAGAGAGACAGAGAGAGACAGAGACAGAGACAGAGAGAGAAACAGAGAGAGAGACACAGAGAGAGAGAGACACAGAGAGAGAGAGACCCAGAGAGAGAAAGACAGACAGAGAGAGATACCCAGAGAGAGAGAGAGAGAGAGAGAGAGAGAGAGAGAGAGAGAGAGAGAGAGAAAGAGAGAGATATGTCCAGAGAGAGAGAGCGAGAGAGAGAGAGAGAGACAGAGAGAGAGACCCAGAGAGAGACCCAGAGAGAGAGACAGACAGAGACAGAGACAGAGACAGAAAGAGAGAGAGAGACCCAGAGAGAGAGACAGAGAGAGAGACCCAGAGAGAGAGAGAGAGAGAGAGAGAGAGAGAGAGAGAGAGAGAGAGAGAGAGAGAGAGAGAGAGAGAGAGAGAGAGAGAGAGAGAGAGATAAAGAGGAACGAGTGCGTGGCCAATGAAAGCAAAGGTTCGAGCGAAGAGAAGTGACCGAATTCTGCAGACGGATAAAGTCTCAAATAAATACTTGGGAGTTCACCATCAACTTCCTCATGAGACGCCTCTATATCCATCGCCCCTTAGGCTTCCATTCGAAGTTGAAGTCACACCTTTTCAAGAACTCTTACCCTGTCTCATCTTATCCTCCTTCCAATTCCCGACCCGAACGACACCCGCCTTAGTAGCTGTTCCGCCCCTCTGGTTCTCTGGCAACCGGTCCACCTGCATCTCCTTTGGACAATACTCTTACGAATAACCCTTTTTACTCAACGCCGCGCTTGTGAATAAGCTGGTGCCCCGCGTTTCGCTTTCGAGCGGCGCTTCAGAAAGTTGCATGGACATTATGATCACGGTATGCAAGACATATGAAGCGTAGACCATAGACATAAGCGTAGACCATAGACATAAGAAGCGTAGACCATAGACATAAGCGTAGACCATAGACATAAGAAGCGTAGACCATAAACATAAGCGTAGACCATAGACATAAGCATAGACCTTAGACATAAGCGTAGACCTTAGACATAAGCGTAGACCATAAACATAAGCGTAGACCATAGACATAAGCGTAGACCTTAGACATAAGCGTAGACCATAGACATAAGCGTAGACCCTAAACATAAGCGTAGACCATAAACATAAGCGTAGACCATAGACATAAGCGTAGACCTTAGACATAAGCGTAGACCTTAGACATAAGCGTGGACCATAAACATAAGCGTAGACCATAGACATAAGCGTAGACCTTAGACATAAGCGTAGACCATAGACATAAGCGTAGACCATAGACATAAGCGTAGACCATAGACATAAGCGTAGACCATAGACATAAGAAGCGTAGACCATAGACATAAGAAGCGTAGACCATAGACATAAGCGTAGACCATAGACATAAGAAGCGTAGACCATAGACATAAGCGTAGACCTTAGACATAAGCGTAGACCATAGACATAAGCGTAGACCATAGACATAAGAAGCGTAGACCATAGACATAAGCGTAGACCTTAGACATAAGCGTAGACCATAGACATAGGCGTGGGCATAACTCCTCTATAAAGCAGCAGTGGATGACCAGTGCATGGTCTACCAAAAAATCATGTAAAACTGAATCAAAGCTCAATCTTAAACTAATCAGACATCTACGGCAACCAATAAAGCAAACTGTATTAATTTATATAGATCTATCTATAGAAATAATTTCATATCGCGTAGAATTAAAAGCAAAAGAACTTGTTATACTTTAACATTTAAAAATATAATAGCGACTCAAGTGGAAGGATGTTCGATCCTTTCACATAGTACATGCAATAACGATAAAAAAAACCTGATGACCAGAAGAGGAGCTTCCTTTCAACTCCAACACAGACAAAGAGCTAAGTTATCGAACGGCAATAGAACGTGTCTGTGCATGATCTATTGTTTATAGAGAAGAGGTTTAGCTCGCGAGGGAGGGAGGCCGTTACAAACCATGGAACCTACACCAGAGAGCGCACAGCTATACAGCAACACGCAAGGGCCACCGAAACTCCTTCAATAGATCGCACAGTACATCGAACATGCACATGTAATTGGCTGGGAACGCCTCTGAGTAGGTTTTTTATAGGACGCTATATAAGTTCTCGAAACGAATGAATGAATAAATGAAGTTACGAATGAATGAATGAATGAATGAATGAATGAATGAATATATAAATGTGTATGCATGCATTGTATGCAGTCAATACGAACCTGTACCGGTAGGCCTATTTATTTTTAAATTTGTTTATTCATCACATTTACTATATTCCCCTTCAATCTCTCTACTCAGATGCGCTTCCGACCAGAGCGCGGACACTGCATCGGAGTTTCACGCCAAAGCGCACAATCAATTGCAGTGCCGGCGCTAGCACCCCCCGTACCCCCCAATTGGGGGGGGCCCGAGTTTGAAAGGGGCCCCCAAATTTAGCTGGTCATTATGCCTATTTGTGACTGTACAGATCCGGTATGGTGCATGCCTCAACTAACCATATGGCACTGCCATAGCAGATCTAATGCAAATATCGTACTGGTTTTTGGCATAAGTATATAACCATTAGAGTTTGAAAGGGGCCCCAAATTTAGCTGGTCATTATGCCTATTTATGACTGTACAGATCCGGTCTGGTGCATGCCTCAAATAACCATAAGGCACTGCCATTGCAGACCTAATGCAAATATCGTACTGGTTTTGGGCGTAAGTATAAAGCCATTAGAGTTTGAAAGGGGCCTCCAAATTTAGCTGGTCATTATGCCTATTTATGACTGTACAGATCCGTTCTGGTGCATGTCTCAACTAACCATATGGCACTGCCATAGCAGACCTAATGCAAATACCATACTGATTTTGGGCGTAAGTATAAAGCCATTTAAACTAACTCAGGCAATTTCGTCCACTTTCTCAAACACAACGCTTATAAATTGTAACTTATTCTAATTGCTAATTGGATGAGGTCTCAAAATAAAACCTGCGTGAGACCCAAACATTAAAGCCTGTGTAGGGTCCCATATGTCCTTGGTATGTGTCTGATCTCAAGTTTGCAAGGGGCCTCAAATGTAGCTGGTAATTATACCTTTCATAACTGTTCAATCCTGAAACCACGCACCGAATTATGTTTTAATGCAAAGCATACAAAATTATATTACTCAAACCAATAAAGCATTATCCTTCAACCAAAGAGGAGACTTGGGGGTGTGGACAGGGTCACGGCCCCACAATTTGTGGTTGGGACGGAATCCTTGTATCGTCAATGTTTCAGAAATATTTCATAAGTATCATCCACTGCCCATCAATAATGATCAATTTTGTTCAGAACTTCAGATGACAGCCTATAAATGCTACCATTACAGATGGCAAATCGGATAAATTTAAACAATGGAGAGGGACACTCTGAAGTCCAAAACCACTACTAACAGCAATGAAAAAGAGCTATTTTTGTAAAGATGACAGCTTAAAATTTCTACCATTACAGCATGGAAATTCCAAAAAAATTCACAATTGGGATGGGACATTTATTGAAGTCTTACACCATGTCTTTCAGCACTTATATTATGAGAAATGTTGCTGAGATGACAGCTCAAGGTATGGGGGGGCCTCAAGTTTTTCTTTGGGGGGGCTCAGGTACCCTAGCGCCGGCACTGATCAATTGCGAGTGAAGGACTTGCTCAATGTTCTTTCGCGGTGGTTTGAGGTGGATTCGAGCCTGGAACCATCAGTCTCCAAGGCACCGAACCCACCGCTTCACGACCGCGCCCGATACCTGGATATTGCACAACTGCCACTGTAAATCAACGATGCATTGTATTGTATTGTATTGCATTGCATACGCTAGAGATATAATTTTTATACGACCTGCGCGAAGCAGACGTCACAGTTGACAGAAGCACAAAGGATTGACAGTATCATTGCAAAGGATTGACAGTATCATTGCAAAGGATTGATAGTATCATTGTAAAAGATTGACAGTATCATTGCAAAGGATTGATAGTATCATTGTAAAAGATTGACAGTATCATTGCAAAGGATTGATAGTATCATTGTAAAAGATTGACAGTATCATTGCAAAGGATTGATAGTATCATTGTAAAAGATTGACAGTATCATTGCAAAGGATTGATAGTATCATTGTAAAAGATTGACAGTATCATTGCAAAGGATTGATAGTATCATTGTAAAAGATTGACAGTATCATTGCAAAGGATTGATAGTATCATTGTAAAAGATTGACAGTATCATTGCAAAGGATTGATAGTATCATTGTAAAAGATTGACAGTATCATTGCAAAGGATTGATAGTATCATTGTAAAAGATTGACAGTATCATTGCAAAGGATTGATAGTATCATTGTAAAAGATTGACAGTATCATTGCAAAGGATTGATAGTATCATTGTAAAAGATTGACAGTATCATTGCAAAGGATATCCCCATTCGATGATGATCTGCGCGTACTTCCGGATGAAGTTCGTCTCGCTGAATATGAACAGCGACCTCGCATTCGCCCCCGACGCGATCCCTGGCAGGTTCAGTCGGGTGGCTCTCTTCGCAGCACCTGGCAGAGACGCCGAACCATCGCCTCCTCCTCGCATCCCACCTCTGCCACCTGCCTCCTCCGTCGTATCGCCACTGTCAGCAGACAAGTTCGTCATCCTGACAAAAGAATTCATCTAATCACAACAGAGGAAGAGGAAGAAGAGGAGGCAGAAGCGGCGATGCTGCTGTGCCGTCGTTGGTTAGGACGGGTGTGGTAGTGGTGGTGGTGGTGGTGTTGGTGGCTGCGACGGTAGTGGTGGTGGTAGTGGTGGGGCAGGTGGTGGCGGAAGAGGGAACGCTCAAAGAAATCGCCGTCGCTTCCTTCCTTCTACTTCTTCGTTGAATACTTGACATTGTGATAACAATCGGTTAGCGTAGCGCAGCAACAAAAACACCAACAAAAACAACAGACATCGTCATCATCGTCATCGTCGTCGATTCTCTTCCGTCGCTTGTTGTGTCGTCGTCTAGCGAATAATTCCCATTCGACGCCGCACATCTGAAGTAGGATCGGTGGAAGTAAGAATGGCGGAGGATGAGGATGAGGATGAGGATGAGAAGAAGGAGGGCCAGCAGCAGCAGCAGCAGCAGCAGCAGCGTGACATAGAGCCCTGCGTCGTATCCACTGCAGCAGGCAAAGCCATTAATGAAGCGACCTGATGCGAAGGGGACAAACAAGTCTACGCTCAGAGCAACGACGAGACAACGTACGCGAACGCGTGCGTGTTGCCGACCGACCGACGGACCGACGGACCGACCGACGAACGAGCGTTCGGTGCCACAACTACGACGACCATACGCACCTTCTCCTCCTCCTCCACCTCACCCTCCTGTCTTCTTATTGATTTCTCTCAACCGACCGACCGACACACCTACAGACGAACGCACGCACGTTCCAGGCCCCGGCGGCGACGGCGGCGGCGGCATCTGCTGGACTAACCACAGCAGCAGCAGCGTCATGCACGCCAGGCCCTGCAGTCTGGCCTCACCAACCTCACCATCCTCCTCTTCCTCCTCCTTCCCATCCTCCTCCTCCTCCTCTTCAGTGTTTGTTTCCACGTCGTCATCGTAGGCGATTCCAGGTCCAAGTTCGCGCTATCCGTACCACCACCGCCGTCTTTCGCCGCCTTGCCCGGCGTCAAGCGCAAGGGACCACCGCCCTTGTCTCTGCCCTTGCCCTCGCCCCTACCCTGCCTCTGTCTCTGCCCATGTCATTGCCCATATCCCTGCCTCTGCCCCTATCCCTGTCCCTGTCTCCATCCATGCCACTACCTCCGTCCCCTCATCTGTCTCTTCCCTTGTCACTGCCTCTGCCTACATATAGTCGCCGTATGTCACTCAAACACCGATAAAGATCTCGTGTCACGATACCGTGATTGTTATCGGCAGAAAAATCGTCGTTGGTCTGAGACAGATGCAGCAGCTGCAGCTTACAGCGACCTGTGAACACTGCAGCCTCACTGCTGCTGCTGCTGCTGGCTGTTTACATCCAGCCGTGGTCGCTGTACCACTTGTCCAGAGGAATGCAGCTGTTGGTGGTGGCACTGGCACATAGAACCTCCACAAGTACGAGACAAGTGTGTTTGCAACTGGAGAGCTGTTCATAGGTGCGACCAGTCTCCAGCTACATGTACCTACCAGTCGTCAATACTCAATAGCCACATCATTACATAGAGCTGTGATTCTACTTTAATATTAACATACTGTCAATCGACCACCTTACCTGTTCATCGCATAAGTTCCTCGTTGAGACTGCAAGTCAACGTGTTACAAGTGTTGCGACTGCAATGCTGTTCTATAGACCCCTATCTATAGTGCGCACATAGAACTTGTGAACACGACACATTTTTTAAGCGATTCCGATGCAGCCCACGTGTCGTCGTGCAATTGTTATCATCATATTATGATGATCATATTATGATGATGATGCCTGATGTGGAATAATGGATCGCCTCCCTCCTTCCAACGACAACAAACTATTCGCATATAATAATATGTCACTTCATTCAGCATCCTCTCTGGAGTCCAACGTCCATTGCGACCATTATCATCTGGCTCATCAGTCTGCAGCCGTATCAATCAACGGCGCCAGACAGAACGCACAACAGACACACACACACACACACACACACACACGCACAAAAACACACACACAAAGACACACGTACACAAAACACACACACACACAAAGACACACGCACACAAAACACACACACACAAAGCCGCACATACATACGCACTGAAAAGGCATAGTGATAAAGGACTGATTATATATCCATAGCCTGAGGGATGGAAGGGTGTCAGCCGCAATTGTTGGTTATATATTGGTGGCTTTGTATTTCCAAGGCCTCATTACTGAGCACAATAAAACGTAGCCAACCACCGTGGACCGTGGTGGTGACTCCCATTTTTCCTATTGACACAGAGCAGCGTTCGCTTCACACGGCTCGTGCCTAGCCACATATAATGTCTAACGAAGGTCAACTCATTCTACCTATATGCTTCGACTGGTTTAGATATGTCTGGCCCTTATGACCTTCATGCACTGCGCTGGCAGATTCGACGTAATCTTATTAGCTGCTATGGTACCTGATAATGGAAACGTTTTCCAGCTATTGTGTTTGCTTAATAGTCTGCGAATCTATGAAGCAGTTCTATGAAGACAATAATATGAAGACAATAATATGAAGACAATAATATGAAGACAATAATATGAAGACAATAATATGAAGACAATAATATGAAGACAATAATATGAAGACAATAATATGAAGACAATGATAGCCTTATTGTGAGACATTTCGATCGATGAGATCAATTCGTGTGTCATAATTAATTATTAGGCCTACTTGATGAGGAAGAGTGTTGTTCAGATAAGAAGTGAAACTAGGTCCACTCGGTAAACACGTGAAATTTAATTTAACGTATCAAATTAAATGAAGTTAGGCCTAAAGTATAGACTATCAATTCTCTCTTCCGTCAGGTGTGAGTCGACGATGAGGCTTTAACTAGACTTCTCAAAACAGTTGACAGGTAGGTTATAATATAATTATATGAAGATGTAGCCTAATAATGAAAAGAATAATATAAACATAGAGACAATCATGGATAATGAATATACGGAGAGCGAAGTGAGACTTCACACTGGAAACCCAAGATAATATTATGCAATACATGGCGCTAATAGACGCCTACAAAGCATGTCCGCCCAATGGGCTCGAACTCGCTCTACGCCAGCGTGTTACTCATTACTCTACCGCTCCACTTCCCCTCCCCCCCATTGTTTGCAGCTCAACGGTATCAATGGTAGGCCTATACCGCATACAGTGTTTCTGCTTACTTTTCAGTTTGAATAGTATCTTTAATAAATCTATTATTTCCATAACCTGTTGCTGTTTTTTCTCACTTGTATTTGGGAAACCCTGACAGTGGGACAGTAGTCCCGTAGGGGTTCTCTCCTTTTGCTTTTTTTGTTTCTATATTTATTGTGTGCAGGACTGTTTTAAAGAAATTTCTAGAACTACACAACTCCGTCTTTCCTGTTCCATCCTCCATGGTAAATTACTCTCAAATCCCAATCGGAAAAAATGACCTTTTAAAACTAGCTTTAACTACACAGAAGTGCATCTACAACTGCACAAATCCATTTAGAACTGCACATGTTGTGAACAACTGCACGTTAAAAAGTCATGATTGTGTGTAAAATGGATGTTTTGTCAACTGTCACTTTGAGCAATAAAAATTATAGTCATGGTTATGGTTACGTCGGTAGTTTTTAAACGTTTGCGTCTAATTGTGTTCAGATTAGTTTCGTGCAAGCAACGATAATTAAGATGGCTGCGTTCCCGTTCAGACTTATGGCTGAGAGCCTCTGGCAGCGTCTCTGATTAGTTTTCTTTGAAGAGGCGCTATATAAATTATCTAAATGAATGAATGAATTAAATTAACGTATATAGGCTAAGTTACTGCAGTGATGTATAACAGTTAAGCTTATTGAATCGCTAATGGCACACTTATAGTCTAGGCTACAGAAAGTTTGGATAATTTCTCCCGTGCAAGGGCAAACCATTTCGGATGACAGACGGCAGTTTTAAATATTGTTAGGATTGCTGTGCATATGATTTCAAAACTGTTTGAAATTTTTTATTCCAATAAATTTCTCGATAAAATTTCTCTCTTTAACAATCAACTTTCGCGGAAAGTTTGCGTTCAACGACAGGTGAACGCAAACTTTATATTGATTGAAAACGTTATAAGTAGTCAAAATGTCGATGCAGCCATTGCCTATATTTTCAGGAGCTCAGACAGGAGGTTGTGTCAGGGTCATGCGAACCATTCGACAGGTCGAAGAAATGATCCAAATGTAAGGAAGATATTTAAAAATTCAAAGAATTCATAATGGCAGGTCATAATGCAGGTCATGAAAGATCGACCTATTTAGCGGTGGGTGTTTAAACAACCCTCCAAATGAATCAATATAGCCCAAAAATAGAATCATGCATTTACTAGCAAATGATGTAAGAACTAAGGTGGATTTTATTTCGAAGCTCTTATAATATACATCTATGTGAACATTTACAGAAGAGTAAGCTTATAGATCACGATGATGCGCCAATCATGATGACGATGTGGAAGCTGCTGAAGTTCTGAATAATTATATCTGCTGAGCAGGCACCCCCCCCCCCCACGCCCTTCCCGAAGCAAAATCCTGGTTACGGCCTTGAGGTCAAGAGTAAAATAATAAGTCAAATGACCTGCCGTGAAATGTGGAATCGCTGCCACTGCATGTCAATTGGGTTCCACGGAACCGAACTTGGAAAACGCCGCAATTAGATATTATGTCGAAACATGCGACTATTATGTTTCGGTATCATAGCATAGACTGCATGGGCATAAACTGGCATCATCATGATCATCATCATGATCATCATCATGATCATGATCATCATCATCATCATCATCATCATCATCATCATCATCATCATCATCATCAAAATCCTTGGGCTATGCCCGTAGGGGTCCGACGCCACTCTCTGTCTGAGTCTGTGTCGCGTCATGTTGCCCAGCTTAACGGGGCCAATTCACGCTGGAACTCATCGTGCACAGACTGTAGCCTAAAGTGAGCATTAATTCATTAACGCAATTCTACTTCTTTTCCATGGTTATATATGCCTACCATATGTGGTTTCTAAGGCAGCTTCTCTCCTGGGTCAGCATCGACCGGGAAGATATCCAAAGTACACGCTGTCCTCTGAATGGCGTTCATTTACAGTTGCCGGTCGGTCGGTCGGTCGGTCGGTCGGTCGGTCGGTCGGTCCGTCTCCCTATATTAAATTCTTCTCTTAGGCGTGTGTCTAAATGTTGCTATGTTGTACGAAAAGACTAAAAATGCTGTGAAGAGGTGAGGATATGAAATGCAGTTGATAAAGATAATATTTTATTCACACACAGAGAGAGAGAGAGACGATTTTTGTTGACGGACACATTGCATGAAATTAAAGAGGTTTAATAATATGTAGACACGTTGATGATGGCAGAAAAATGATGGCAGAAAGTCAGGAAGGGTTACAAACAATGATGGACCGGCTGAATACAACATCAAAAGAATACGGAATGAAAATCAACATAAAGAAAACAAAGGTTATGAGAATAAGCAAAGGAGAGCAGAAGGCAGTTAAGATATTCATAGATGGAGAAGAATTAGAACAAGTCAAGGAATTTGCGTATCTCGACAGTACGATTACGGAAGATGCTAGATGCCACAGAGAAATACAACGAAGGATTGTACTAGGAAAAGATGCATTTGAAAAGAGGAAAGAGCTACTGAGAAGAGGAATCAATAAGGAGCTGAAAAAGAAAATGATAAAAACCTTAGTATGGAGTGTGATGTTATATGGATCAGAGACATGGACTATGCGAATGGAAGACATCAAGAGAATTGAAGCATTTGAAATGTGGTTATGGAGAAGGATAGAAAGAATCAGCTGGAGGGATCATATCAGCAATGAGGAGGTATTGAGAAGAGTCGGAGAGAAGAGAGCGATGATACACACAATTAGAGAAAGACAAAGAAGATGGATCGGGCACACACTCAGAGGATACTCGATGCTACGAACAATCATAGAGGGGAAAATGGATGGAAAAAGAACGAGAGGTAGACCAAGACAAAGACTGTTAGACTGGATGATGAAAGATGGCTATCAGAAGCTGAAAAGGAAAGCGCAGAACATGCGAACCTGCCTAAGGGCAGAGCACGGAAAAGAAGAAGACACGTTGACGTTGTAGACACATTGACGCTGCGCTACAGTCTCACTCACAGTCGTTGGGGGTAGGTTGATAATTCGCAGAGGTAGATGTACATGTACACACAGACATATATATATATATATATATATATATATAGTATATATATATATGTATAGCACTTGACCAACAGAGTCGCTGGCTGTAAGCACAAGATCCGCAGAACAGGATAATCATAATAAGCAGAGGGTGGGGAGGGGCACAAGATGACAGCAGCCGGAGCAAGAGGCTGATCAGCGCCTTGGGAGCGTCTTCCAAGAAGAGGCCCCCTCTCCGTTGCAGGAGAGAGAGACAGGGCAAGTGGAGCGACGCCCCCCCCCCTACCCCTCTGTCCCTCTTCCCGTCTCTTCCGTCTTCTCTCCAGTCTGTCCGTCTTTCTCAGCCAATTTCATGGAACTGAATGGCCAACCCTCCAACGACCTCTGGCTTATACGACACACACACATATATACGCATACACACACTTTCTCTGTCTCTGTATCTGTCTCTCTGTCTCTCTCTCACTCTCTCTCCCTCTCTCTCTCTCTCTCTCTCTCTCTCTCTCTCGGTCTGTTTCTCTCTCTGAATGTCTGTCTGCTGTCTGTCTTTCTGTCTGTCTGTCTGTCTGGCTGCCTCTCTATCTCTTTCTCTTTTCCTCCCTCCCTCTCTCTCTCTCTCTCTCTCTCTCTCTCTCTCTCTCTCTCTCTCTCTCTCTCTCTTCTCTCTCTGTCTGTTTCTCTCTCTCTCTAAAGCGTTCGTCCTTCCGTCCGTCCGTCCTTCCGTCCGTCCGTCCGTCCGTCTGTCCATGCGTCAGAGTGTCCGTCAGTGCACACACAGCATCGAGTGGTCAGACCACGAGCCTAGTCACGTGACAGTGGTGGGTCGTTCTAAGACGAGGCGCCGATGTAGAATCGCTGGCGTCGATATTTCATCGACAGAGGTCGGGGCAGTTAGAAGGCGCCAACACGGCTCGCTCATTTGCATCAGTACCACCGTCGTCAGCAGCATCAGCATCATCACCAGCATCAGCAACCGCTGCCTCGTCATCATCCGATTGGCTCAGCGGCTAAGCGCTTGGCCGCCGTGCAGCCGCCAGCCGCTGGATCTCGACTACCTGTAGCAACCAAGATTCCGTCTGTAACTCTGTATGTCTGTCTGCCTGTCTGCGTGACTGTCTTCCGTCCGTGTCCGTTCGTTTGTCTGTCTGTCTATCTGCCTGCCTGCTTGTCTGCTTATAAATTGTCCGCCCGCCCGTCCGCCCGCCCGCCCGTCCGTCTGTCTGTCTGTTATGGAACGGGTGGACGACAGTGTTGCCACTGAGGTTTCTGAAATAAACCCAGATTTTCTTTCGAAAAACCCAGAAAAACCCAGACTATTCATATAAGCTCTTTTAGACCCCCTTTGTTCAAATTAAGTTGGTTTTTCGCTTGTTCGCATGAGAATTAACAAAATGTTCGTCAAAAGAGTCGAATAAAATGTAACTACAACTTTAAAAGTATCAATTGTCAAAGTTGTCAGAGACTCGGGATCCATACTGACAATAAGCTTAATCGATATATTCGTGTGTGCATAACACACGTGGCTTAAGTTTACAAAGTTTTAAAGTTGTCCAAGGTTTCCAGCCAAATTTTCTTAATACACCAACGTTTTAAACACCTAGAACATTAATACTCTACAACAACTTGGCTATTATACCACTAGAGGATTGACCTAGCTGACCTACATGTACAGTGTATAATTGTAGGCCTATATGTATGTCATAGATGTAATACGGCTTTACAAGGAAAGAGACGATCGAGTGACCTGACCTATTTTGAAATGTCAAAATGGTTTATTTCTGTGCAGAACTATTCTTCAGGTTATAAATTATTTATGAATTGACAACATGAGATCTTGATTGTGGAGTTTAAAATTAAAATTAGCGGAAAAATTATGCATCACAACCATTTTACATTGAATTTCACAGAATATTCATGTGTTGTAAGTACAAAATGTCAACTCACCAAAATAAACCCAGATCTTGCCCAAAAAAACCCAGAAACCCAGACGAAGGCCAAAAAACCCAGATCTAGTGGAAAAAACCCAGCTGTGGCATCACTGGTGGACGATGATCGACTGGTTCCCCGGATCAAATGATTGCTATCATTCGGTCGACCGTCGACAGGTGGCGTATAAATATAATTATATATATATAATTATATTTATATACGCATATATATACGTATATAACTATAGGCCCATATAATATACGTTCTGTTGAAAATGACAGACTGTGACAGGATTTATAGAGATGAAGTGGGAGATAAGGAAATGGAAGTGGGAGGATAAGATCAAGGAGTAAGCTTAAATGGAAACGTTTCATATACGAACCATGTGACCGTAAGGCCTTCACCTTGCTAGCTGTTGGTTTTCCAATGAACTGATCAGAAGCGAAAGGGGAAAGGGAAAACGAGGAAGGACAGTGAAACTAGGAAGATAGAAGTTGAAATGAAAAGGAAGACATATAATGGCCCTAGGGTGATTGGAGGAAGGGCAGATGTCAGTCAAGAATGCGTGGAAGAAGACAATCATTATTAAACATGCATAGAAAATGCATATAAAAGCATCTAGTAGGCCTATATATAAAATGACTGAATTGAATGAATGTATATATATATTGGGGGAGGTGGTTCAGTACGTCCTCGTCGTCTCTCCCGGGCAACAGGACTTGGTCCTGGCTAAATCTGAACCAGGGAAGAGGGAGAGACCTGATCAGTCGCCCTGCAATCCGATTGATCAAGAAACTTCAATATGGATAGCACAGAAGGAGTCACAAGGAGGGAAAGGATACGAAACACGGAAATACACAGCAGACGAAGATACAACGAGACATTGTGGACAGGATTCAGATCAGAAGAATGCGGTACTTCGGACTTGTCGTCAGAATGCAAAGTGGAAGATATCCAAAGGTGGCATTGCAGGGATATGTGCATGGAAAGAGGAGAAGAGGCAGACCCAGGAAGCGATGGATGGATGTGGCAGAAGAGGACTGCCTGAGGATGGGACTAACCGTGGGAGAGGCGACGCGGAGAGCACAGGACAGGGACGACTGGAGGCTATCCATAAAGGAGCGGCTGATGCGGGCGGAAGCTTCGCCGGGGCCATAAGAAGAAGAGAAGAAGATATATGTATATTATGTATATATATTATGCATATACATATTATGTATATAATGTATATAATTATGTATATATATGTATATTATGTATATATATTATGCATATACATATTATGTATATATGCATCGGCCACAGGTTGCCCCTCGAGGAAGGCTGTGCCTGTCCCAAGCCAGAATAAAGGAGGAGGGTTCCGCGGTTGACTTGCGACCCACCCCAGTAAAACAAATAGAGCAACAGAAACACTGAAGCATTAAACTCATTCTAAATGAAGGAGCTGCATTGACCGATGATGTGCAGAACTGCCCAAACAGAACTGATGATGATGATGATGATGATGATGATGATGATGATGATGATGACGACGACGATGATGATGATGATGATGATGATGATGATGATGATGATGATGACGACGACGACGACGGCGATGATGATGATGATGATGATGACGACGACGACGACGACGACGACGACGACGACGACGACGACGACGACGACGACGACGATGACGATGACGATGACGATGACGATGACGATGACGATGACGATGACGATGATGATGATGATGATGATGATGATGATGATGATGATGATGATGATGATGATGATGATGATGATGTATCTATATTCCATATTGTTGTGTCTGATAATATATATAATATTATATATATATATATATATATATTGATAGAGCAAATATGGACATTGGATACTAATTAAATGCACCTGCAGTACACTTTTCTATATATTTGCGACCGCATGTCCTCGACCCTGCAGAATCTTCAAGGAATTCATGACGAGAAATCCTTCATCACCTACTCTGCCCGTTTGAATGGATGCACGCCAAATAGCCTAAGGTCCCAGTTTACGGCCGGTATGGGTCTACAAAATGAGAACTGAACATGACGTGGCGCCCATTCAATCCATGTGCTATTGTCACATCTGTAGAGATTTGAGTCTCTGAAGTGGCGTGCACGATCGATATGCACACCATACATAGACCTACAGCAACGGTATAATAATTATAGCGGCCTAGTAAGCCTAAGGAGTATAATTCTCATTAAAGACACTTCACTGCACATAATTATAAATGATGTCTTTCTACACCAATTAAGTTCGAACAAAATCTCAGGTGTTTTTCCTATGTCATTTTTACCCTTAAATGCCATCTAGGCTATCTTTGTTCTACCTAGGAGAGTTCTTTGGAAGTTTTTGTGAATTTGGGTCAGAGCTTTTCTAACGTGCAGTTGAACACAAAATGTGCAGTTGTAAAAGAAGTTATGTGCAGTGGAAATCATTAGAAAAAGGTAGCTGCAGACCGGTTTTTAAAAACAATTTTGGAAGTTGGTGACTAAAAAAGGTCATCAGTTTTTTGCCTGTTTTTTAAAACCAATTTTGGAAGCTGATGACTAAAAAAGATCATCAGTTTTTTTCGTCGCCGACTTACGACATTTCTTGGAAAATTTTCAGAAGCGACGAGAAATTTCTCGCCAAACAAAGCCGCACTAAAAAAAAATTCCTGCATGTTGTGCAGTTCTAAAAATTTCTTTTAAAAAGCACTGCTTTGGGTATGTTGTTAGGTAGGCTACTTGTGACACTTTTGGTTTCACATGGTCTCAGAAGTATCCGTCATTTCCCTTATCTACGAAACCATTGAGAATAATAATGTATCGAATGGACTGAAATACAAGTAGGCCTAATACGATATCAAACAAAACTGACGAAGAGCAGAGAGAACGCGCTGTCGCCACCTAGCGAGTGGAGGTGTTGCAAAGTCTATGATTTATTTGCTTAAACGCCAGGTGGCAGCTGTCGATTCGAAATATCAATCAAAGTATTCAGTTCTATTATAATCCTATTCTATTTGCGAACTTATAAAGCGCTATTCAGTATTCACAGTAGGCCTATCGTACCGTAAAACAAAAGCGGAAGTATTCCCGGTGCAAGGAATTAATTTAAACGTCACAAGAGAACTTGACGAAACAGTATTGCACTCAGATAAGATTTTAGCACAAGTCGTAGCGGGAAGGTCATTCCACAGCAATTTAAGGACCAACTGAGGCACAGGCAAGATGCTGTGCTGTGACCAAGGTTCAACCATCAGTCTTTCTTATGACCCATAGTAAAGTCCTCATTGCATTTGCACATATCCAAGTCCACTAAATCAACGTCTGACCTATTTTTCTACAATTCTCATGCTGACTGCAAGACCGAGTTATTATAGAAGCTTGGACATGAGGTCTACAGGGAGGTGATCTCGAGATCGCCCAGAGGTTGCTGCTAAGATAGGCCGCTTGACACGATCACAGACGTAGAGGAACAGCTTGACCAAAAAATGCTTAACAGGCAAGAAATGAAATTCTAAACAGAATCCGAGCAGTTAAAGAAAATCTGTGAAGCATTCAGTCATAAAAGTCGAAATGTGAGAAAAACGAGGAGGTGGCCAATGAAGACGAGCAGCTGCATTAGTTACCGACTGGAGCGGAGTCAAGCGGAGTTTTAGTGCTGCGTCGATTTCGATTAGTAAAGATCGAGTTACTGACATGGGCGGAGTTTGGTTTCCGTTCTTGAAGGGGCTAAAAGTTGTTGGAACCGAGACTCGGTCCAGATTTTCCCGGCCAAAAAGTTGATGACCTTTTTAAGTCTTTCGTGAGTTTCGCGTGGGGGTGGTAAGCCCGAGAAAAGATACCATTTACACGGTGAAAAATTACTCTGGGTCTTCTTGGGGGGAGGTTTAGCCCCCAAGCCTTTTATAAACTCCGCCCCATGGTTACTGAAGTCATTGAGAAATCAAATGAAGACATGAACTATGGAAGAAAGGAATCAGAAGGGACAAATCGTCTGCTGTCAGGTTAGACGTCGCAAATGATAAAACTGGAATGAGTAAAGTGGCTTCAAGTTTAATTTACTTTTTTGCTGCTCTCGAGTGCATAGCCAAATCAATTGCAACTGAGCCTTGGTAGAGTTGAACGGAAGGCGATTTGAAATAATTATTCTCAATCTGGCATGACACCTATCTTGTAATATACAGCAAAAGGCCTTTAATCAGTGGAGAAACCTTGGTCTAGAAACTGAGAGGTGCCAAGTTTAACTCCAATACTAATTGTCGTGACACTCATAATAATATCTAATACTTTATACTCTTTTGATTAAGGTGCAACAGAAGAAGTAACCAAATCAAACTCAGCTGTTTTTCGAATACATTGTCTGCTTCATGTACCTACATGTATGTTCATGTGCATCATCTGTCATAATAAACGCAGATCGACTTCTCTTTACACCTAACAGCTTAACTTAATAAGACGATTGACATTTTGACCGTCGCTCTGACTATGCTTTCGATATACGTCTCACTTATTTTCCAATTTCTGTCTGACTTTCTTCCCCCTCCTCCTCCTCCTCCTCCTCCTCCTCCTTCTCCTCCTCCTCCTCCTCCTCCTCCTCCTTCTCCTCCTCCAGGCGATCTCCGCTCCAATCCAACGTAGTCAGTCAACGATATCAGAATATCAGAATAAATCTCTCTTGGAACCCTCCACCGTTCCACTTCGCCATTTAATTCCATAGTTCTTCACGTTCTGGTCATATCGGAAGAAAGAAACAAAATATGAAAGGAGGGAAGTATGACGAAAATATGGGAAGGATAAATTAAGGATGGAAGGAGGGTAGAAATATGAAGGAAGAACAAAAGCGGAAATGAAAACAAAAAAGGAATAAAGGAGGGGAAAGAAGGAGAGACTAAATGGAAGCAGAATGCACGGAAGGAAGGAAGGAAACAACGAAGACCACGTGACGAAAGAATAAAGACTAAACGGAGCAAAGAACGGAAGCTACAGCTATAACTCTAGCAGGGGATAAACTGAGGCGTGTAAGATGATGAGGGTTTTATAGGCGCCATATAAATGTGTAAATAATATCAAGATAATATTCAGGCAGGCAAGTAAGCGAATCGTCATGGAAAAGACGAAGGGAGGGAGTGAGGGAGCTAGGGAGGGAGGGAAGGAAGGAGGGAGGGAGGAAGGGAGGGGAGGAGAGAGGGAGAGAGGGAGGGAGGAAGGGAGGGAAGGAGAGAGGAAGAGAGGGAGGGAGGGAGGAGAGAGGGAGAGAGGGAGGGAGGAGAGAGGGAGGGAGGATGCTAATTTACCGAGGCGTGCAGAATGAGTGAAGGACAAGATGACTGTCGTGTAGTAAGAGTGACCAGCGAATCTGCTGCTGTGAATGGATGAAGCTATTAATAGCATTGGTCAGAGCTGATAATGAACGGTGTTGTTTAGAGTTGTACTGTTGTGACGAACCTTGTCGCTGCCAGACCCCCTCCTCCTCCTTGTGGCCACGACTTCAGCTTCGACTGAACGATGGCGCAGCTTCTGAAGTCGGACATATCAACGGCTCTTCTTCTGCCGCTGCTCATTCCGCTGACGGCTGACTGACCGGCTGAGGACTTCCGTCTCCTGTCCTCCTCGTTCTCATCGTCGTTCTCCTCTCTCACTCTTCCTTCCTCAGTCCTCCACTCACTCCGTGTCGTCCTCTCTCCTTCTTCCATCCTCCGCTCTCCATCCTCCTCTTCCTCGTCGTCGTTCTCCTCGGGCGTCGGTTCCATCCTCCTAGCGGTCAGCGGTGATGCTCTGGCGCTGTAGCAGAGGCGCTCTCCGGCAGCCGCTGTATCCGTCGAAGGAAGCTGGAGTTCGACGAGGGAGATGGCGTCGCAAGAGGAGACTGACGCCATCGTCGGCTGCTGCTGATGGGACCTCGACGCCACCCCTGCCGACGCCCAGGTTGGTCGCGGTGACACATCAGACCCTCCTCCTGCCGTTGACGGTGAGACGCTGCGGGAGGCCGGGCGACCATCGGCCGTGTGAGGGTCGGTCGAAGGATGGTTGGCTGCTACAACAATACACACACGCATACCTGTATAGCATACAAGAACACGTAGCTTATAAGTTAACCAGGTTCACGTACAGGTGTATATGAATTTTAAATAAACACAGTATTTATTTATGTTTACATGTATGTATGAGCACTTGCCATATAGCGCCTCTTCAACATACTACTCAAAGGCGCTCCCGACTACAGCGCGACACTGAATCGGAGTTTCACGTCGAAGCGCATGAGCAGTTGCAAGTGAAGGACTTGCTCAGAGTCCCGACGCAGCGGCTTGACGGGAATTCGAACCCACAGCCTTCCAGCTCCAAGTAACCGGACATACCCCTACATCACCGCGCCCCAGTTGTAGATGCAGGCCTATGTATGCATTTTTGTAGGACCATGTATGCATATAATCTATAGTCTACACATGTGGGCATACATGTATGCACAAAGGAAATGGAGCTGTATCATGCAGGGGCTTCTATCCCTATACATGGCGGGCGCAGCTTGCGCCCAGGGAAAAATAGGGGGGAATCAGAAGACAGCCAAAATTCACGTCGGTTGGGGGGGAAGGTCGGACATGGGGGGCAGCGTTCAATCTAGGCATCACTAGGAGGAAGATCCCCCCAGAAAATACTACCCCTCCATATAAATTTGGACAAAATGGTAGGCCTGA
>OX457036.1:73123104-73125604 GCA_949752735.1 Lumbricus terrestris | reverse complement strand
TAGAAAATCGGAATTGTTCGGACATACTGCATAGCGGCAAAACTACCTGTTTAATATATGCCCATCGCCCGACCTGTATGTTTATTGGCTGCTTGCGTAATGCCTATGCCTGTCTAATTTGCCTGTCTAATTTGCCTGTCTGTCTGTCTCTCAGTCTCGAAGACAGCATGCTTTCCCGCCTGTAATAATCATTTATCTGTGGTGCACACCTCTGCCTCCTTCCGTCTGCGGCGCATGCGGTGGCGTACACCTCTTCTGTGACGACGTGCCTGATGCATAACAAGTGACTATATATTAGTGCGCCAGAGACAACACGGCCTATCAGCATTTGTCAGAAAGTGATTGATCAATTGCCTCTAGTTCTTGCAAGGCATGAAGCAGCAGCAAATGCCACGAACCATACATGTATTGCAATGGCCGTCCGTCCGTCCGTCCGTCCGTCCGTCTGTCCGTCGGTCCGTTCGTTAGTCACGTCTCTGCATGCGACATGCATCCAAGGTCTGCATCATAAACTCGAATAGCATCGAAATCAAATAGGACATAACCTTGATTTATGCCAACCATGCAGCTCGGCGTTCTTTTAGCCTGAACAAGGGTTTATAGTATATGGCGACATCACATTGTAGGATTCAAGTTTTCAATTCAATTCAATTCAATTCAATTCAATTGGTTTATTGATCCACCAAAAAACAAAGACAAGCAGACAATTTTGCTTACAGGATAGTACACACAGTGATTGATTGCGAGTTAACATTTGCGATGATATGGACAGGTGAGCAACCAATACTGAGTGTGGCAGAACCAATAGGCTACCCGAAGTGGGGCCTATTTACCAAAAAACATTGTGGTAACAATAGAAGATGAAAAGCAGATGCAATATTAATTAATGGCGGTGCTTTTGAAAGCAATGAACAGTAGCAACGGGATACTTTCCCTCAAAGCATATATCAAAAACATAATAAATAAATAAGTTAGGCCTGAGTGTAAGATAGTCTATAAGTGACTTTCGACAACTTCTATGGCGACCCGGCTTTCAAAGCCAAAGAGTTTTTTTTTAAACTACACATAGATATCCTATTGAAATTCCAATCTGGCTTTAGTCCGCGCAGACAACATTGTATAGGCTATAGATGAGTGTAGCCTACCAACAAGGTGCAGCACGTATAATATTGTCAACGATGAGTATCACCATCTGAAGCGTAAACATGACGCTATCATATATATAAGATGCCAATTGTGCACAATGTTGAACTAACTTACTTGTTTACTTACTAATAGAACGACTTCTATAGAGCCAGCGTCATGTTGTTATGGACATCAATAATAGAAGGTAACAGAGTTCAGAGTATAATTATAGAGTCACGAAGACTACGGCCAACATTGTTATAGTCTACGTGAACATTAAATTTTAGGCAAACTGATTTCCTTATCGGAATACTATTGACGACCAAAGCAACACACACGCACACACACACACACAACACACGCGCGCGCACACGCACACACAATACACACCGCCATTGATGTGAAGGATTGATCAGAGGTATACGCATCCTTCTCTGCTGCTCGCTCCACATGAATAAAACGTTCCATAAACAATAATCGCGAACTCATTCAATAGACCTTACATCAATGTACTACTGTAACAGCCTGCAGCCAATGGCCACGCGCGAGTCTGGGCGTGCATTAAAAGACAACAATGATTGCATTTATGTTGATTCGGCCACCTATACCTACATGTGCAAGACGTCTTACGTCGCTAATTCATGTCGTCTGCGAATGTAGTGACGTCACTTCGTTTTCCGTCCATCGAATGATGACGCATCAGAGAATTATAGTCCGGTCAATTAAGTCTAAGACCCGCTAATTTACTATGGCAGGCAAATTTTTGCACGAAAAGTTTCTAAATGGACTAAAGAATATGTGGTAGAAATGCTAGCAAAATGCGATATGGGGAAATAATTAAAAATTTGAATTTAGTTTTGAGCAGACGATCAACAGCTATGCCTATTGCCTATACGAGTTTGTTTACATTTCAAGGACTGACGGAAATACGAGTTAGGCCTATATGCTGGAAACACAGTGAAATTACCGATTTATATAAATTAAATATCGATTAATATATTTATTATCTCAACTATGTAAATGTCGATCTTAGAGAAAAAGAAAAAAAAATTTATGCAAGAACTCTGCAGCAGTGGTCGATAACTACCCCGCACTTAATGCCACGCTCATAATGCATAGGTGATGACTAAGCGAAACGCTATACGCGCAGTCATAATTTGCATCACAATAATTACCGATTTAAACATATTTCCCCATGTTGGAATTCCGTAGCATTTTTACTGTAGTTTAGGAAGGTGTTTCCGATCAATATTCTATCAAAAAAGGTCTGCCATAGTAAATTCTTGGGTTCATGCTAAATTTCCCGTATAGTTGACTGGCCTATTAGGTACGATTCGTTATTATTTACCGGCAGAGAATTATTCGGACTTCGGAG
>OX457036.1:73100604-73120604 GCA_949752735.1 Lumbricus terrestris | reverse complement strand
TCCGACCACATAACCCAACTTTCCCGCACTTGTTTCATGCACATACGAGATCTCCGCAGAATCCGACCTATGCTTGACTTTAAAACTGCATCCACAATAGCCACATCCATAGTTCATGCGAAACTTGATTACTGCAACTCTCTCTTCCTAAACATTGATATAACCCAAATTAACCGCCTCCAAGCTATCCAGAATGCCCTCGCCCGTGCAGTGACGAAAACCCCCAAACGTCACCACATCACTCCTGTCCTGAAATCACTTCACTGGCTCAAAATACCTGAACGCATCGAATACAAAGTCCTCTCACTCACTTACAATACACTTCAATCATCCCAGCCGTTCTACCTTCGTCAGTTGTTCACCATCCAGCCACCTCGTTCAACACGCTCCTCATCCTCCATTACACTGCTTCGCCCTCCCATCACTTCATCACTGAAATTCGCAAACCGCTCCATAGCCATTGCCGTTCCACCTCTCTGGAACAAACTTCCGCCAGCACTTCGGCAAACTTCCGACCCATCATACGAACTCACCAAAACTCCACCTCTCGCTATCTCCCCACAGGTCTTTCACTCAAAACTGAAAACATTGCTCTTTCAAAAATCCTATCCTGATTCTTCTTCTCCTTACATCCCCCGCCACTTCAACTCTAAACATCACCCACCTTAGCCGTCCATCTATCTGCCTGCCTGACTCTCCGGACTTGACCCGCTGCCTATCGATTTTGTTTTGATTGAGCGCCTGTGAATAAGCTGGTTCCCGCGACTTGGCTTTTATGGGCGCTGTAGAAGTTTCGAGATTACGATTACGATTACGATTACCAAAATAATATTATGATGTACATGCTCGACTGGTGTATACCGTTGTCCAGCTCGGATCACTTCATTCGCGCTGCATGGGCTGTAAAACTTCAGACTGAGACAGTGGCGTAGCCAAGGGGGGCTTCGGGATTAAACACCCCAGTGGCCTAGGAAAAAAGGTTTTCTAAAAGGTTATTTGTCCACTTAAATAAGAAAAAACAAGACAGTTGCTTGTAGCAACAATTGTTTTTCTTACTTCATTCCCCTTGTTACTTTACACCCTTGTTATTTACTGTAATACTGCTGGGTTGGTGTCAGAAAGGGCATCCGGCTAGGCCATAAAAACCCACCCACCCAATCGGAAATTCCTGTCTACGCCACTGGACTGAGAAGCTAAATAGCGATATTCATCAGAATTATACGTAGCAGGTTACATAGACTATATGACCATCTTTTACTGATCTTCTGCCATGCCTTTCGCTGTCCTGCTTTCCTAAGCAGAGACTGCTCCCTAGCGCTCCACACAGCTCACGAATTTCCTTCGCTTCGCTGCTGCAGGATCTTCGCTTCTTTTCCACGTGGCTGGTTATGTGCGAAGGGAAGCGTCTGCGAATGACAATAGGACAAGCAGGTGGTCGGAGATCCATGCGGAAGCGCATGATCAATCAAGCAGAACAGCAGCACACGTCATTCTTACGCAACATTTAATTCATGACGCGTCTCCTGACGTCATCACGCTCCACTCTCACGACAAATTCTCTACCGATATATAATTTTATGCGTATAATATATATATATATATATGTATATATATATATAGTATATCACCATTTGACAACTTGGTATCTTCGTGCATATAGGCCTACACAATGTTTACACATCGTAGTTATGCATTAAGTATAAAAAATCTAGGTGTATCTATAAATCAAAACATTAAGTTTTTGTAGGCAGATTAAACGACAGAATAACGAGATCGATGGGTTAGCAAGACATCGTCAGAAGGTGAAGGTCACCGGAGGGATCTAGATCCCGAAAAGTAAGTTCACACAAATAATGATTTCAGATGCAAATCAGCATCAAACGGCGAATAATTCGTTGTTTGATTCTATGTTATAATAAGTAAACTCAATGAATATTATAGAGTCAAACAAGTTGCGATCTAATTTGACTGCAGCTTCTATTATATATTATTAGCTTAAACAACAATGGCATATTGCACGTGCATTGTGCAGGCAAATATCCTTATGTTACTTATTGCCACTGACTGAAGATAGCCACTCCAGAAGATAGTCAACTGTCAGATGACATTATGCTCCAGTACATCGGGCACCAGGCAGATCTAATAGAAAACCGTCTGCAGTAGTTGAGTGCATGTGCATAGATAGGTCGGTAACCCATGTAATATGCCTTTGAGTTTTATTGAATTTGTGACGTTAAAGTGTATATGGCAGCAAACTCTCGCCTCAGGCTATCAGGCTATCTATAAGGAAAGCCCGAGCCTGTCCCAAGCCAGAATAAAGGAGCAAGGTTCGTTCCTCGGTGGGCCAGCAACACACTCGGGTAAAAAAGAGCACGCAACAGAAACAGCGATTTGGGTTGGGGGGATTTCCTGAGAAGAGGCCGGGGAGCTGGCGATGGACAGGGACGAGTGGAGGAGATGCGTTGCCCGATGTGCAGACCTGCACGAGAAGGACTAAGTAATAAATACTGACTCCGATGGAAGGATTAACCCCCAAATATAATCAGCAGTGGCGGATCCAGAACGTTTCGAAGGGGGGGCCAAAAAAAAATTTGGGGGCTGGGGTCGGAAATTTTTTTGTTGATCTTTCGCTGAAAAACCTGATTAACTATTTTAGTCGTTTTTGGCGGAAACCAGAGTTTAATTTACCCCCACCTCTGGGGGGATTGAGGTTTCCGGAGGGTTACATAATTGACCGTCTGAAGACAATCATGAGGCGCGCAGCGCCGAGAGTGGTAGGGGATGGGTGTGGGGAGGGGATATGCCCCTCCCCACCAGAAACTTTTTGAATTTTCACATTGCAATGGTAGCATTTTAAGCTGTTCTCTTAACAAAATAGCTGTACTTTTCAGTGCTTATAAGAGTGCCATAAGGTCTCAATAAATATAGACTTTACTTAAAAACTCCTTTCCTGAAAACTAGATGTTTTTTAAGTAATCCGCCGGAAATCTTCAAAAAGGGTGTTCAATTTTCCTTCCCAAAAAACTGATGACATTTTTTGATCATCCGTGCGAAATCTTAAAAAAGGTGTTTAATTTTTCGTCTAAAAACAGTGATGACTTTTTAGTCTTCCGTGCGAAATTTTCAAAAAAGGTGTTTATTGTTTAATTTCGCATCCCAAAAATCTGATGACTTTTTGTAGTCATCTGTGCTAAATCTTAAAAAAGGTGTTTAATTTTTCGTCTAAAAAGAGTGATGACTTTTTATTCTTCCGTGCGAAATTTTCAAAAAGGGTGTTCAATTTAGCATCGCAAAAAAATGATAACTTTTTGTAGTCATGCGTGCGAAATCTTAAAAAAGGTGTTTAATTTTTCGTCTAAAAAGAGTGATGACGTTTTAGTCTTCCGTGCGAAATTTTCAAAAAAGGGTGTTCAATTTAGCATCGCAAAAAATGATAACTTTTTGTAGTCATGCGTGCGAAATCTTAAAAAAGGTGTTTAATTTTTCGTCTAAAAAGAGTGATGACTTTTTATTCTTTCGTGCGAAATTTTCAAAAAAGGTGTTCAATTTAGCATCCCAAAAAACTGATGACTTTTTGTAGTCATGCGTGCGAAATCTTAAAAAAGGTGTTTAATTTTTCGTCTAAAAAGAGTGATGACTTTTTAGTCTTCCGTGCGAAATTTTCAAAAAAGGTGTTTAATTTCGCATCCCAAAAAACTGATGATCTTTTGTAGTCATCTGTGCTAAATCTTAAAAATGGTGTTTAATTTTTCGTCTAAAAAGAGTGATGACTTTTTATTCTTCCGTGCGAAATTTTCCCAAAAAGGTGTTCAATTTAGCACCCCAATAAACTGATGACTTTTGTAGTCATCCGTGCGAAATCTTAAAAAAGGTGTTTAATTTTTCGTATAAAAAGAGTGATGACGTTTTAAGACTAGAATAGATAAAATACTTCCCACTACTGAATGAAATATAGTAAGATATAAATAAAAACAAGGAGTAAACATGTGTTATCATTCACCGCATTTTCTTGCACATATAGACTACACTCAAAACTTAACATGTTACGCCCTGAAATTTTTTGGCATCTGCAAAAAATAAATTACATCCCAAACACTGTTGTTCGTGTTAACTTGATTTGTAATTAATAGTTAGTTGTACTTAGTTATAATTGTGTTTATTGGTGTTAATGTTTTTAAAATTTACTACGAATATATACACGATTAACTTACATTGTATGCCATAAATCATAGTTGGATACTGTTATAAGATTGTTTCATTTCGCTGCTTTATATTAAGACAATGCAATTGCGTGAGAGACTTAGATTACATTTATATATATTATTTCTATTATAGATTTTAATTACATTTATACATTAATTCTCCTGTGCATGACTGACACCCTGAATTTTTTTTCGTCCACCATGGATGGGGGGCCACGTCCCATGGTGATTTGAAATGGGGGGCCATGGCCGGATTGGCCCCCTGGATCCGCCCCTGATAATCAGAGAGCGTTGCAATAGGCCAAGTTTTATATTCTCAACAGTAGCGGCTAAGCCCCCCCCTTAAAAAAGGACATGCATTTTTTCCATGCAAAAATTTGGGGGGGACGATTAACCCCCTTTATCCCCCCCAAAATAACCGCAAAGGTACGCACGAGGTTTGGCAGACAGCTTGGCGGTCACGGAAAAGACCATCTTTCCAAGATTTCGACCAAATGACAAAAAAATCATCAGAAATTTTGGCGGCTGAAATGGAATTTTTTTGAGATTTTGGTCGATGCCTAAAAAAAGTCGTCAGAAATTTTTGCGACTGAAAACGGAACTTTTTTCCGAAAATTCAACCCCCCAAAAACTGAAATCCTGGCGCCGCCACTGATTCTCAAAATGAATTTCTATAATAGCATAGATTTTTAACAAAATTAAAGTGACGTCACTATATACCTGGTTTGGTTTTATATTCTCGAAATGATTCAAATGAATTTCTATAATAGTATAGATACTATAGATTTGTATAGAAATTAAAGTGACGTCATCATAGACCTGGTTGCATATTCTCGAAATGAACGCGTATAAATAGTAGCTATGCATCATCATCTGAGTGACGTCAAAAGGAATAGTTTTATGGTCGCAACATGAACTCTATGTAATTGTAGTTTTTTTAATCATAATCCGGGTGACGTCACAAAAGATCTAGTTTTGCATTGTCAAAGCAAACTTATGAAATAGTAGGCCTACATTTGTATTATTATCAGAGTAACGATACAATAGACCAGGGGTTCTCAAACTTTGTTTTTATTGTACCCCCAAGCAAAAATATCGAATGATGGCGTACCCCCAGCAAATTCAGATTGGAAAAAATGCCATTGCGATGTCCTCTGGCAGTGACAACTAAAAGTCCATTTAAACATTGGTGACATCGTTTATTATAGTCTAGCTTAACCCCTGAAAAGGGAGCAAAATCTAGTTTTGAATCAAATAATCTTATCAGCAATTTTAAAATGAAAAATTGTTCTATAACTCCTGCAAAAAAGAGGAAAGAGCCGACCTATAATGCTGTGCACAGCCTTGTTCAGATTAGCACAGATTTACAATATCTGGTTTAATATTTGTCAATTTCAAACGCAAATTTACCCCATGTTTATTTTAGATGGCAAGAATAGTTAACAGTTTCACCCAGATATGACGTGCTGAAAGGAATCACACAATTTAAAGCTCGACCAGAAATTAATAATTTGGCCAATTCAACTCTCTGCTATTTTAGCTCTATAATATATAGTCTGAGATATTCTGGCTTTTGTACTTTCAACCATTTATAGCCTACATAAGGCCTATTTGTTTCAAAATTATAGTAATAGACCTAAACATAAATATGCTGCATGCACTGCATTGTATGTGAGTCTTTTTATATGATGTGAAAGAAAGAAATGACGATGCTGTTATATGTTGCAACGTGAAAAATCACTGCTAATCAAAGAAAGATGGACAAAGTCCATAAACTCAAAGAAAATTTATATTTCTGGAATTTTTCGCGTACCCCTTACCGGCGCCTGGCGTACCCCTGGGGGTACGCGTACCACAGTTTGAGAACCCCTGCAATAGACCAAGTTTGTATTCTTATATAGTGAAACTATACAATGTATGTATGATTGTATGTGTACTTGTAATAGTGCCCTTCAAGATAAGCACACAGAAGCGCTCCCGACTGCAACGCGGACACTGATTCGGAGTTTCACGACGAATCGCATGAGCAATTGCGAGTGAAGGACTTGCTGGAGGTTCTACGAGGCGGCTTGAGGGGGATTCGAACCTGCAACCCGACGGCTGCAGTGCAATGAACATACCAACTACACCACCGCGCCCCATAAATAGCAGATTTGCATCATAATCGAAGTGACGTCATAATGGACCTAGTTTTATATTCTCAAAATAAATTTCTATAATAGTAGATTTGTAGCATAATCGAAGTGACGTCACAATGGACCTAGTTTTATATCCTCAAGACGCACTTCTTTAGTATTAGATTTACAGTATCGTAATCAGAGTGACGTCACAACAGACCTAGTCTCATGTTCTCAAAGTGAATTTCTATAACGGTAGATTTGCATCGCAATCGGAGTGACGTCACAATAGACCTAGCTTTTGTTCTCAAAACGGACTTCTACAATAGTAGATTTGTATCATAATCAAAGTGACGTCACAATAGACTTATTTTTGTATTTTCAAGGCGAGTTTTTTTTAACAATATGAGAGTAAATTTGTATCATAATCAGAGTGACGTCACAATATAAACCCATAGTTTTATATTCTCGAAATGAACTTCTGAAAGTGTAGATTTGCATCATAATCAAAGTGACGTCCCAATAGACCTAGTTTTTTTATTCTCAAGGTGAACTTTTATAATAATATTATAGTAAATGTATAATCAGAATGACGTCACAATAGACCTATAGTTCTATATTCTCAAAAGGAACTTCTGTAATAGTAGATTTGCTTCGTAATCAAAGTTACGTCAGAATTGAAGTAGTTTTTTATTCTCAAAATGAACTTCTATGATTGTATATAGATTTGTACCATATTCAGAGTGACATCGCATTATAGACCAGGTCTTTTTTTAGAAAGAAGGGGGAGGTGCAGCGTATATAAAAAACGACTTTCTGGAGATGCATGTGAAAGGAGGTTCTAGGCAGAGCCCTGCGCCGACATGAGAGTGTCGGCGGCGGCGCGCCGGTCATTTTTGGTCGGCGGCGGCGGCGCGCCGACAAACAAAAATCGGCGGCGGCGATGCCCTCAAAATGTCGGCGGCGGCGGCGCAGCGCGGCGTCGTGGAATTACTGCTTCAGCGTCGAATACTTATTTTCATTGTTGTTACACAAGAACCCTATATTATCAATATAGGCGTGTTCAGCCATTATTTTTGGCAATTATCTTGTCTTTACTCTTTAGTCAATATTGACTATAAACAATTATTCCCTGAATTAACGTTTATTACAATTACAAAAATTACAAGAATTACAAAATTCTGCAAAGGCTTGATTAAGAAAAACACATGAAAACGTTTTCAAATTCAGGCCTCCACTTACGTAACTTCTAATAACACTTAAAGGACTGTTTGCGCAGTGGCGGCGCTACCTGCCTATTTTACTCTTGACCTGCCTTATGACCCGTCAAAAATTCTAGAGGCCCGTTTTCTTGACGCGACCGGCTGAAATTGTATATCTGCATGCATGCAAACATGCATGCATACATACCCACATACATGCATACTTAGGCTACATGCATAGATTATATGCATACATGCATGCATGCATAGTTGCATACATACAAACATACATACATACGTACGTACGTACGAACGTACGTACGTACGTACTGTGTTTGCGTAGAAATTTTTTTGTCCACATAGTGGGAGTTATCATGCAATCTTATCAACAGGTGAGGGTGCATGCAGTTTTTAAATTTTCTTTTGTCAAAGCACACTGAGTGGTAAACTTGATCAGAATTCACCATCCGAACGACGTCCACGCGAAACTCTTAGCATCTTCTGTAAATCCAATTGCTATGTGCAAGTCTTTCTATATAAGCAGGCCAAATCACCCTAAGTTACACTTATTTTGTGTGGAAAATGTTTTTAGCTTTCTAATTTGATCCCATTTGTGAGACGTTGCTCAAATTGTTGACAAAATAGGATCTGCTCCATCCTAGCGGACTATCAGGCAGGAACGCACACACGGCATAGCATTCACTTAGGCATACCTGGAGTTCTTTTTACCTTTGTTGATGCTATAATTCAAATCAAATCACAAAATCCTCAAAAGTTTAAACGTTAACAAGCGCACTGTTCGAAAAGTCCAAACGAATAGGTAGCATAATAGGTTTCATAGCATTGATGAAAAAACGGTGTTGCCAGAAAAAATCGAAGTAGGCTATATAAGAGAAAGATTCTATTTTCATTGACGCAGCAATTTTCTCGCGAGATCATGCAAGAGATGAAAATGCAACGAAAAGAAATAACCAAATCCACGTGGCATCGGCGGCGCGCCGACAAATTTTCGGCGGCGGCGGCGTCGGCGCGCCGACTCAAAAAATTCGGCGGCGGCGCCCACAAAGTGTCGGCGGCGGCGGCGCGGCGCGGCCGGCGCAGGGCTCTGGTTCTAGGTCGATTGGCCATATACTGATCGGTCATATGGCTGATTGTTCATATATAAAGCCCATTGGTAATAGGGTCTTTTGGTCATATGGTTGATTGATCATAGTGCTGATCAGTCATATATACCGCAAATAAACACTTAGACCTATGTTTAAAACAAATAAACCGTATGGGACATCTGTAACCTTCTTTACGCCGTTGCTTGTTGGTATCAATTAGAGACAATTAGCGTTAATGGTAGACAAATACAATAACTGCCAATGAAGAAACTTACGAAGATAATTACTTGATGGCGTGAACTGACTTCAAAGAAATGAACTTGGATGTGGAGGTTCCTTTCTGGACTGCAGAGAGATTGTGTGAAGCAGAAAGCAGCCTTCTTCCAGGGTGTTAGTGGCGTCGAGCAACAGACGAAAAACCGACATCCTCACCTATCTCCGTGCCGTACGTCTCTTTTAAGCAGTAAACTATGTGGAAGTGGACATCTAAGGTAGTGAACAATCTTGTAGTGAACATATAGGCTAATGTAGTGAACAATGTTGTAATAAAACAGTTTCACGATTACATGACCTTGTAAATGTTTGTTTGTGTTTCAATAAGTGTTTGCTTTTCTATAACTTCAATCGACTAATTTAACTTGTAAATTGTTATGACCAATAGTCCATAAGACCAATAGACCATATAATATGACGGTTATGACCAGTTAGCCATATTACCAAAAGGTCATACGACCAATTAGCCTATGACAAACCAGCCTATGACTAATGGTCCGTACACCGAAAGAGGACTAAAACATGGTTATCAGTTTTTTAAGTATGGAAAATAGCATTCGTGAAATTTTCACCGAAAGGCTGAAAAAGGTATCTTGAGTTTTTAAAGTAAAGAAAATTGCAAGTAGTGAAAATGGTGTGTTTTTTAGGAACTTTTGTCGAAGACTAAAAAAGGTCGTGAGAAAAATTCCACATGCAGGAGAAAGGCCACCGTCGGGATTGTGCAGTTCTGCGAATTCAGGTTATCATTGGGACCAATTATTTTCCTATGCGATTCGAATGTATGTTGAAGTTAGTTTTGTTCAAATTAAGTGAAAGCCTATATTTGCACAGAAACACTTCGCCATATATAGGGCTGCTATAGTTCGATGTTTAACATCTGTATTAAGGTCTGTAATGGCCAATTAGGCCAATAGTGTCAAAAATGTTGGTAGGCCTATCGTCAACAGCAAAGATAAAGTGCATGTTTGCTCAGGCATTGGCAAAGATCGTTTATATAATTGTGAAATAATTGAGAGAGAGATCCTATCCAAGGAAACCTACAACCAGACCTAAACGACATCTTAGGCCTCTATATGCTATATACACGAGTGTATAATATGCATATACATGCATTTATATATGTAACTAATATATATATAATATACATGTATATAGGCATATACTTATACTATATAAACTCAATATATATATATATAAACTCAATATATATATGCTATATGTAATATATGTATATGTTAGGGTGGTTAAAAAAAATAAAATTCAAGCTAGATACCAAGACACCCTCTCAATTTGTTAGACCTGTCAATAGTATTATTGACACCAAATTTCAACTTCCTAGTCCAACTGGAAGATTGTGCTCAACGACGTAGAAATATTACCATATAGTAGTATTGGATAGAAATCTTAATTCATTGTAGCTTGATCAAAAACCTCAACCATTGTCGTGTAGATGACCTTGAAATAGTTTCTGTTGTGCTATTATACTTACCGCAGTCAAGACTAGACTGCTGTTTAGCCATCAATTGACAAGTGTACTTAATAGCAATGACATATTATACGCTGATCTGATCATGAAGCATTGAGTTTGTTGGTGTCAATCACTGCGCAGCAGCGCTTGTGTGCGATCTTTTGTCCTGTCACTTTCACGGAATACCAATTCACATGGAGTGCTTATGATGACCAGGATGGAGCATGCTGAAACTGTAAGATCTGAATTTGTACCCACTTGCAGCACACTGGATATGTTGACCGCCTGTCAGTGCTAGTTTCAGGTGATGGTGTGGATAAACGCTTTATTGTGCCCAACTTTCCCTCTATGCCGGATATAATTTAAATCCAAGGTCTTTCATTATCTTCTGAACTTAATATGAAGACTCACTGATAATGTTCAAGCCTTGATCTTTGATACAGCACATGACAACACCGGGTGTTTTAGAGGAGTAGCCTAAACGTTTTTCAAGAAGACATAATAGGAAACAAGCTTATGTGGCTGGCCTGCTGTCATCATAGGGATGGAGTTGATTTTAGGGAAAATCTCCATTTGTGCTGTGGTCCATCTAATTCAAAATATAATCCAATATTTGAGAGATTTAAGAATGTGTGGGATGGTGTAACACGTGACAACATCCGAGTTCTATAAGTCGTATCCATTACTGAGGCCTCCCGTGAGAGATCATTCGGTTTTCTCAAGTAGTCTGCTGAAAATAAAGTCAGTTTAAGAGATGACTACCAAGAAATCATTGAGGTGTCAATGATTGTCCTTGGAAGTCAGCCCTCAATAAGAAACTGGATAGCCCAATTTACCATACACCTTGATTGGCCAGGTTACTGTATGCCATCAAAACATACCGATTTAGCAGTCAACGTGACGTATTCAATCTAAGAAAGTAGGAAGAAACTCAGATTCATCTATTTTTGTGATTTGGCATGGGCAAAACTTCCTCTTGCTGCTGAAACTCCAGGACAAGATCGGTAAATTTTGATTCATCTAGGAAATAATTATGATTCAGGTGACTACTATCTATAGGAGATCAGCGTTGCTGCCATGAATGTCCTAGAAAATCACTAGTACATTGTACCTTTCAGATGAGGCTTAAGGTCTGACACTGTTATGTTGCCAACTGCCTGCTACAGATAAGGTGAAGATACTTTACGTAATGACTGCAAATCCTCGGTGAAAGGATGTTGAGGGGTAATGATGTGGAGCTGAAGGAGAGGGATTGCCTGGGCGACTTTGTAACCCAGTGAACACTGACACTACTGCCACACCTGAAGTTTGGTGATTCTCTTTTTGCACTTACACCTGAGCAATAGATTGAGAATGAGGATTATCAGCAGGGCAGAGACTGAAGTCAGCAATGAAGAGTGGTCAACAACACGGCTGAGAGAAGTGTGAAGTTGTTCGAGGAATTCAACTGACTCATCGCTGATGAAGAAAAAAGCTGTGTTTTCTCCGAGTGGTCAAGGCAAATAGGAAAGTTGCCCTCACTCAATCAATCAAGAAATCTGCTGTTGACACCGTGCTTGCAAACTGCAAGGCCTTCTTGAGTATAAGACTGCATCGGGTGTTGGTGTCATAAAATAAGAACAATTATAGACATTTGTGGATTTAATGATGCTTTTTGACATTTTTTGACACTTTCCAAATTTAAAACCTACTGAAATTTTCGATTTCAAGCTGACCAACTCTTTAAGTATCACACAGAAATGTTTGATTTATTTCAAAACAAAACTCGATTGTATGGGAATATATGCTCGACACATGTATTTCTACATTAACGTCTATACATTGGCCCATGCAAAGTAACACAGTCGTTGAGCACCGCTTTCCAGTTGGAATAGGAAGCTGAAATTTTGTCTCAATAATACTATTGATAGGTCTAACAAACGGGGAGGGTGTCTTGGTTTTTAGCTTGAACTTTATTTTTTACCATGTATCTGTGAACCACACTAGTATATGTGCATTTTGACGAGACCCCGCCGCAGTCTGGTGTTATATAAATAATTCATGGTTCAATTGAAGTCAATCCACCGATGGATCTCTGGGCGCCATGCATGGTCTCTGCAGAGACAATCATCTTCTTCACTCGACAACCGTTTTACCCTGTAGCTGTAAGACTGCAGAGTGGGGCCCATGATATAAAACGTATACCTTGGAATTAACTAGGCTATAATTGGTAGATGATGATGATGATGATAATAATAATAATAATAATAATAATAATAATAATAATAATAATAATAATAATAATAATAATAATAATAACAATAATAAATTTGCATCATTATCAAAGTGACGTCAGAATAGACCTATAGCTTTGTATTCTCAAGGTGAACATTTAAAATGATATGATAGCAGATTTGTATCATAATCAGAGTGACTTCACAGTAGGCGTATACTTAATATTTAAGTCCCTGAGGGACCATATGTAACTCAAGGTCAAAAATAATAATGATAAAAAATAATAATAACAATAAGCTTAATAATACTTTATCTGCACTGGATCTTAGTGATGAATATAGGTGCCGTGCCAATTTTCTTCTCTTATAATTAAGTTCATGTTTACATGTAAGTCCTTGTGGATCGTATGTTCCACGAGGCATAAAGGCAAAATAAATAATAGTAATAATAATGATAATAGATCTAATAATAATAAATAATAATAACAATAATAGTAAAATTAGTAATTAAAATTAAACACGAATTTATGTTGTGGTCCACGTATAGACTTGTTTTCTTCTTCCTCGTTCTTTGTCATGTTGACACACAGCGCGACAGATAAAGACCCATAGGCCTAGAACTACATGTAGGCCTACATATACTCTATTCTATATACTTGCCCACGTATAGCCTAAGGTTTCGTGTCTTTCTAACATCTAGTCCCTATTGCTTTCCATGTGTTCAACTGTCCATGCAACATATGTCCGGAAAACACGATTTCAAAGACTTGTATACAGATCTATGTAGATGTATCAATAGGGGTAATGCGTGCAGCATGCAAGGAAATGTTTCATTATTATTTAGATATAAAATGAATCTATCCCCGATCTTCCTATAGGCTATATACTGGCCACTGATCTTGCATGATTATTATGTAATTAAACTATATAGGCCTACTTTGTATAATAATAAGTTCCTTAATTCAACAATCCGGTTGACAGACCGCACCGGTTACAGTGTACAATTATGCAGTTGAAACAATTCACAAAAACGCAAATGACAGAAGACAAAAGTCTTAACAACTAACAGAACACAGACAGTCTGCAATAATCGTCGCTGATAGCAGGACTGTTTTTGAGGAATTTTTAGAACTGCACAAACCATTCTTTCCCTTCCCATCCTCCATGGTAAATTACTTCCAATCGGAGGACAACGACATTTTTTGCTAGTTATAACTGAACAGAAGTGCTTTTACAACTGCACAAATCTTTTTAGAACTGCACATTTTGTGTACAACTGCACGTTAAAAAAGCCCTGGCTGATAGCAGCCTACAAAGCACGTCTATCCTAAGGTGGTTTCTGGATTCGATCTCGGTTCCTCTCGCTCACCATGCCAGTGTGCAACCCAATGCATGCCCACCCCCAACTTTATGGTGTGGTGCACGAGATCTTAGACAGAAGAAGACTGCAGCGCACAAACTGGCTTCTTAACACTTATGCACATTCTATTGAGTCGCGTTTCTCAAGTCAAAAATTCGATTTCAATTCTCAACGCCATCCAGGGGCGGATCCGGGGGTCAATCCAGCCATGGCCCCCATTTAGAAATTTCTTTATTTTTGAACAGCTATTCTGGCCCGGAAAGTTGACGTGCCCCCCATGAGTAATTCTGTAGGCCCTTCCCAACACGAGACCCGTACGAATAATAAAGGTCGTCAACTTCTTTGGCGGATACAATGGTATCTTTTCTTGGGAAATGAGACAAATGACAAAAAAGGTCATCAGATTTTTCGACAACCAAGACGAAAATATTTTTCCCTGCTCCAAGACCGAAAATTTTGGCCCCGCCTTCGAAAATTCCTGTATCCGCCCTTACCGCCATCAGATGTCTTAAAGCCGTTAAAAATCGAAAAGTGTACATTTTATCATTTTTCAGTAAAGTTTAGAAACAGCTATAGAAACAGCCGGAACGCATTTTCCATAAAAACAGAAGCAATTGCATGCAACGCGCGAAGGCGTTGTATTTCTACTCATTTCTACCACATAATTATAGGCTATCCACTCATAAATGAAACACATGGTAGATTCAGTTGCAGTGAGCAGGTCAATATGTATCAGTTTTGCCAATGGACACACAGCATTAAAAGCTACGCATTCTATTTAGCCACACAGGAAACTATTACATGCGTCTAATGCATCTTACAGGATATCTATACCGGTTGTAAATATAACCTATGTATATTTATATGCATGACTCATGTGTGCGTTTATATATATATAATATATATAATTATATAAATAAGTCGCCACGTGATACGGAAAGTATTATGCATTGTTGCCAAACAGACTTCGTCTCGGCCAATAGAAGCAGAGACGAGAAGAAATCATGAGAATAAGTGGCAGAGACTAATGACACTAACAGCACACGAGATGGAAAATTGCAGCGACTCGGAGACGATGACAAAGGCCGACATAAAGGAAGAAAGACGCCTGCAAGACAGGAAGTACATGTATATATAGGAGAAACTGTAGAGAGAAAACCCTTTGACGAGGTATATTGCTTAGTATGTATGCACGCACAATCGCCCGGCCGCTCTATATACATGTGTGAGCGTGGCTACATTTATCTGCTGCAGTTCCCGTTCTGCATAAATCATTATTCACCAGCCACTTCTGTATCACTTCACGGTCCATTATCCCGATAGACACCCAGTGTCTACTTGAAACGGTCACTGATATTATCATGACCGAAATGTAGTCTCATCTATATGCGATCACTCTGTTGGATTAATTATTGTATGCGAGTAAGTCTCTTTGTCTGAATCTATAGATGCAACAATGCGACTACAAAATGGCCGTCAGAGGAGTGTCTTAGATTAATTGCAGGTCGATCGATGGAGTTGCGTGGGTGTTTAAAGAAGGTGATGTATAAAATTATAGTTCATAAAGATTAGATAAACGTGGTTTACTGCAATAGAATCTCGATTCTTCACGACTTTAATAGACTCTCATACTAAAATAATGGATGGAGGCCTTTGGATGGATGGATGGATGGATGGATGGATGGATGGATGGATGGATGGATGGATGGATGGATGGATGGATGGATGGATGGATGGATGGATGGATGGATGGATGGATGGATGGATGGATGGATGGATGGATGGATGGATGGATGGATGGATGGATGGATGGATGGATGGATGGATGGATGGATGGATGGATGGATGGATGGATGGATGGATGGATGGATGGATGGATGGATGGATGGATGGATGGATGGATGGATGGATGGATGGATGGATGGATGGATGGATGGATGGATGGATGGATGGATGGATGGATGGATGGACGGACGGACGGACGGACGGACGGACGGACGGACGGACGGACGGACGGACGGACGGACGGACGGACGGACGGACGGACGGACGGACGGACGGACGGACGGACGGACGGACGGACGGACGGACGGACGGACGGACGGACGGACGGACGGACGGACGGACGGACGGACGGACGGACGGACGGACGGACGGACGGACGGACGGACGGACGGATGGATGGATGGATGGATGGATGGATGGATGGATGGATGGATGGATGGACAGACAGACATTTGTACGAATGGATGGATCGAACGAGTGGAATGAAACAGCAATTGAGGGTTCTTTCTAACGAGAACTGTAGCGCGAATATTGCATCAGACAAAGAAACACTATGACACCAATGAATTTTGCAGGTTTACTAAATTGTTATCGTATGCAAAGAGTGAATAAGTAAGATGAATGCTTATTATTATTGCTTATTTTTATTATATAGATAATAGAACACAAGTGGTGCATGGTGAATGACAATACTGTGATCGAAAGCATTGTTTGAAAGTGTATATTATAGGGCGATTTTGCCATTTTTGTTGAGCGACAGAGGGAGAATTGGTTTCCTGCATCACCCCCACCCACCCACACACACACACACACACACGCACACGATTTTCTCCTCAGTTCAATGTCGCCAATTTAAATTCCCGCCAGAAATACGCCTATGTCATTTCCGCCGAATCACGCAACTGCTGTTGACAAACATGATAATCTAATAGAGGATTGGCTGCAGCAGGTATATACAGGGTGCGCCAAAAAAAGACGCCCTAGGTTTTTTGCCAATATCTTGGCCAGATGTAAGAATTTCGAAATGAAATTTTGCAGTCCTAAAGACAATTCATATTACACATGATGGTCAGATTTCATCAAAATATTTCAAACACAACAAAAGTTATAACAGTTTTAGCCAGGCCACCCACCGTTTTTGACAATTCAAAAACGAAACGCAACAAAAAATTAGGTTTTTTGCCAATATCGTGTCCAGAGGTAAGGATTTCGAAATGAAATTTTACAGGCTCAAAGACAATTCATATTTACACATGATGGTCAGATTTCATCAAAATATTTCAAACACAACAAAAGTTATACCACTTTCAGTGAGGCCACCCACCGTTTTTTGACGATTCAAAAACGAAACGCAGCAAAAAGTAACAAGAACACGCTTTTATTAAGTCTGATCTCAAATAACTGTTGTCAAATGAACTTGGTAGTGCTTCACAACTTGTGTTCAATGTGCCCACCACCAGTGCCAAAACTTCTTTTGAGTCTCTTTGCAAAGTTCTTAATGGGCCTGTTGATTAATCTGATAGATTCCTTATTTACGGTACCAATTTGGTGCGCGGACGATTGATCACCGGACGGTTGATCACCGGACGGTTGATCACCGGACGATTGATCACTGCGGACGTTTGATCATCGACCGATTGATCACCGGACGATTGATCACCGGACGATTGATCACCGGTCTAGTGGTCACTACAATTTATTAACTGCGGATGAAAGAAAAATGTCGTAATTACCGCTAGTAAAGATAAACATTTGTATGAAACGATATGACAGACTCAATGTATTTAATTTGTAATGAAATTATAAGAAGTGAAATGTGAAAATATGCTGAAACGGCAAGCGTTTTTAAACTGGTAACTAATCAGATAAACAGATGCGTGCTTACTCAGATGTGCTATTTGCTGTGTGTATAATTAAGAATTAACATAAGCCGACGATGTTTATCTTTACTAGCGGTAATTACGACATTTTTCTTTCATCCGCATTTAATAAATTGTAGTGACCACTAGACCGGTGATCAATCGTCCGGTGATCAATCGTCCGGTGATCAATCGGTCGATGATCAAACGTCCGCAGTGATCAATCGTCCGGTGATCAACCGTCCGGTGATCAACCGTCCGGTGATCAATCGTCCTAGAATCACCAATTTGATTGTCATCTTGCTAAGTGACTTCTCAGTGACGCCCAGCTACGCTGGTACCCTGTTTCTTTTTTTAAGTAGTAATAATAATGATCATCTGGCAATATCAAGGCAATTTGATACCGTACCAATTATTTGAGATGAGAAAAAAATCGTGTTTTTGTTACTTTTTTGCTGCGCTTCGTTTTTGAATCGTCAAAAACGGTGGGTGACCTCCCTAAAAGTGGTATGACTTTTGTTCTGTTTGAAATATTTCGGTGGAATCTGACCACCATGTGCAGATATGAATTGTCTTTAAGCCTGTAAAATTTCATTTCGATATTCTTACTTTTGGCCAAGATATTGGCCAGAATAATTAAATTGGTTTTTTGTTACTTTTTGTTGCGTCGCGTTTTTGAATCGTCAAAAAACGGTGGGTGACCGCACTAAAAGTGGTGTAACTTTTGTTCTGCTTGAAATATTTTGATGATATCTGGCTATCATGTGCAAATATGAATTGTCCTTAAGACTGTGTAATATTTCATTCGAAATTTTTACTTTTGGCCAAGATATTGGCAAAAAACCTAGGGGGTCTTTTTTGGAGCACCCTGTTACTGTATGATGTAATGATCACGTGCATCTTCCGAATGTTATTCCATTTTAATGGCCTTTTGCAGCGCCTTTTCGAAAGAAACTCATCAGAGACTCCAGACCAGACTATAGGGCCTATATATATATTATAATGCATACCTTGTAGCCTGTATAAAGTGTATATTGTATACACACCAGCTAACCAAGATAGACCGGAAAGGTCTTCAAATATAGGCTATATTAACCGGCTTGCGAAATGAAGGCAGGGAAAGTGGAAGAATCTTATGTCACAGATCATTGCCGGATGCCTCTACTTAAATTCCGATAGAATAAGGTATAAATGGGTGTTTAATGACGTCAATAATTATCTATAACCTCTTCCCGATCATCTTCCCGTCTTCATGACTTCATCCACAACAGCAGCAGCGATGCGAAAATGATTGTCACGTGACGCCATCGGAATCGAGTCAGATTATAGAAAATGCGATACGTTGGCAATCAGACCTCACGTCACATTGTATTATTTACAAAAGCATCGACAGACGGATGACCATGCAGAGAAGAAGACCAACGCTGAACAGCAACGTTGACGCGTTTGCACGAATAACAACAATTCCCTATTAAATATATATATATATATTATATAACTTATAAAGTATATATATCCTATATATACATAAAGTATGTATATAGTATATATTTCTATATACAGATAATTATATATATACATAGACTATATATTCATTCAAGAATATGCATAGACCTATATATTATTACATATATAATATCATAATATATATCTTGAATGAATGAATATATATATAATTATATATATAATTATATATATATATGATAACGGTTCTTATATTTTATCTTACCTTGCCCGATGTCTCTGCGTTTACCTCATTATATGTATATGTACAATTGTGTGTGTGTGTGTGTGTGTGTGTGTGTGTGTTTCCTGTTCTCAGCAGCAGCAGCAGCAGCGGCAGCAGCATATGTCTCATCTTCTTACTACTCCGTCATTTGTTCGTCTCCATTGTCTCTTCCTATTGTCTTTTAATTCCTATTCGTTTCTTCTCTCCACGGTCCACGAATGAAACGTCGTTTCTATTCGCTGACATTTCTTATACATCACACAATCTGTCTCTCTATAATTGAACAATAGCGGAGAAGAGGTTCTCTTCTTTTTCAAAGTAATCTATATCTAAATAGAAATAATTTGCTTCACTGAGATTCTGCTCAGTTTTTTCTGGACTCTAGAAAACTAAAAATTGTCCGATCAGCTTGAAAATGTGAAAGGCAGGTGTGAGAAAACAGAGTATATAAAGCTGCTGATAAAAGTTTAAGCTGGTAAAAATCTTCTTCCTTGCTTTCCGCGCCGGGGGGAGTAATTATCTTCTCCTCCTTTCAGATATCTGATTCGATGAAACCAGCGATCCGTCGATCCCTACTGGATAGCAGTCATTGTCGATCTCCACAGAGCTTCCAAATCTAATGAATTCTAATTTGATGAAATGACATGCGGTTGAAATTTGATATTGAATCTCTTCCAGAATAAAAG
>OX457036.1:73050604-73095604 GCA_949752735.1 Lumbricus terrestris | reverse complement strand
TCTGCTCTCTGTTGACTTAGCAAAACAGCACAGAGCAGCCAATTATGCAAAAATCCTGAGACACGGAATTGCGTCTGAAAGGAAGGATACATGTATGCATTGGACGTGTTGAGGTTAAGTAGGAACGCATGATCAAGGCGTTGGTTGTCATGGCAACGCAAGCGGCAACAGTGAAATCTGTCTCGATTTCAAATATAATTAACCTTGGAATTGAACCCGAGTGACGGACTTCAGAAGCTGACCCTCGGTATTCACAATTAATTGAACATAGTGAACAATGATTAATTAATGATTAATTAATGATTATGATGATTATGATGCGATTAACATGACCGTTGTAGCAGCGTTTCAAGACGACAATGATGATATATTTAGGATGATGATTATCATTATTAATGTTTTCATTATCATTATTGTGTTTGCTTTTGATGATGATGATGATGGTGATGATGGTGATGATGATGATGATGATGATGATGATGATGATGATGATGATGATGATGATGATGATGATGATGATGATGGTGATGATGATGATGATGATGATGATGATGATGATGATGGTGATGATGATGATCACGATGATGATGATTAGTTTTTCCGAGGTGATTGCAAACAATTGGGAGACTGTTGTTCTGGAGTGGTTTGGTATTCTTCGCAAATGGTTCAGTCTGTGCAAAAGATGCTGCAATAAGAAGTTACTTTAATAATCATAATTTTTTTAAATGCCCTGAGCTATAAGCTTATCTCAGGGACTTCACTATTAGCCACTGCTACAAAACCAGTCTGGAATGGGCCTTTGGCACCATTCTATCAATGTCGTTGTTATTGCTATTATTATTATTATTATTATTTTTATTATTATTATTATTATTATTATTATTATCTTTTTTTTGTCGCCCGAAGTATAAATGACCCCTCAGGCTTTCAAATGATAATAATAATAATAATAATTATTATTATTATTATTATTATTATCATTATTATTATTATATTACAAGCATCGTCATTATCGGGTATTATTGCCATTATTGTCATTATTATCATTATTACAGAATAATAGGCTAATCGTCACCATCATGATTATTGTTTACATCATCATCATTGTCGTTCATAATCGGTGTGGGCGCAATTGCTTATAATTGCCAAAGTAAAATGTGCATGCTTTTCTTACAGCGAATAAGTAGACCCTCTATCCTCGACCCTGCTCAGTTTCTCAACGATTTTGGTCGAGTGAGAACCTTCACCACAGCTCACCCGTTTGAATGGACGCCACGCCATTTAGGACCGGAGTACGTACCGTGATATAGGCAGAGGTATTAAATCTCTGAAATAGCCACCTTCGGGAAGCGAACCGCGGTTCGCACGCTATCTTACACATATATGCGCATACGACGCCCAATGTTACTAATTGAGCCCAAGAGTGGAAAGATCTTGAATTGATCTAGTGGTGGTCGTGTCCTGCTTTACTATCCAGGAACAACATTATGCCATGACTCAAATGTGCTACAGTAAACTTGAAAACAAGTGTAGGCTACATTGAACTGATCTGTTGTTGACTATTATTAACGTTAATATTGTTTTTCTTGTTTCATTTTGTATTGCGTTCGTTGTTGTTACTGCCTATTGGCGTTGTAAATGAGTTGATTGATTGACTGATTGATTGATAAAAGTCTTTTGATTATATTGCAAGAAAGTGATCTCTGTATTTTAAATATTTTTCTTTATCTCCATTCTCCACGGATTTAGGCTACACTGTAGTTCTACCTCTGTATCAATGCTAGAATTCTACGCAAAATATTTATCATTATACATAAGATGGTGCGCAAATTAACTTTGACGACCTAAAGCAAACTGATCTCCGGTTCGCGTTGGCTATTTTCAAACTGGTAAGCTTTATAAGCCTACGTCCTGAAAGGCATAAGGGTCTATTGGCCTGCATCCTGAAAGGTATTACTGGCCTATGGTATACGCAAAGGACGAATCAGTGTCATCAGAAAGGACATCAACAAGACAACCGTTTATCAGACGATGACCATTGCCAATATAATTAGATGCTGATGGCAATATATCTCTAATTGGTTTATTTGGTTTGCTGGCAAAATATAAATATCATTTTACAGTAAACGCAATACATGCAGAGACGGTATAGATATAAGCAGTCGAAGAGCCGCATATATATACATACATTATATATACATTATATATAGATCTACATTATATAACATACATATGCATTATACATCTAAGTCGGAAATGCACGAAAACCTCATTGAATTCAGGCTGGTTTTTTGGGTGGCACATAAGAAATCGGTTGTATAATGAAGAGCGTCATGTTGCGTTCATCTGTTGAGTTCGTGTCGTGAAAGATCTCGAATAAATGAAAGAGAGTTTTAGAAGAAATTTCTATTATTCAGTAGAATTATTTTGTCCTTCTAACACACGCATGCTTATCGTGAGCTGCAGTCTGCATAATAACCATGTGATGGACGGAGATGAAGATGGAGATGGAGATGGAGATGGAGATGGAGATGGAGATGGAGATGAAGATGGAGATGGAGATGGAGATGGAGGTGGAGATGGAGATGAAGATGGAGATGGAGATGGAGATGGATATGGAGAGATGGAGAGATGGAGATGGAGATGGAGGTGGAGATGGAGATGGAGATGGAGATGAAGATGGAGATGGAGATGAGATGGATATGGAGATGGAGATGGAGATGGAGATGGAGATGGAGATGGAGATGAAGATGGAGATGGAGGTGGAGATGGAGATGGAGATGGAGAGATGGAGAGATGGAGATGGAGATGGAGGTGGAGATGGAGATGGAGATGGAGATGAAGATGGAGATGGAGATGAGATGGATATGGAGATGGAGATGGAGATGGAGATGGAGATGGAGATGGAGATGAAGATGGAGATGGAGGTGGAGATGGAGATGGAGATGGAGATGAAGATGGAGATGGAGATGGAGATGGAGATGAGATGAAGATGGAGATGGAGATGGAGATGGATATGGAGATGGAGATGGAGATGGAGATGGAGGTGGAGATGGAGATGGAGATGGAAGTGGAGATGGATATGGAGGTGGAGATGAAGATGGAGATGGAGATGGAGATGGAGATGAGATGGAGGTGGAGATGGAGATGGAGATGGATATGGAGATGGAGATGGAGATGGAGATGAAGATGGAAATGGAGATGAAGATGGAGATGGAGGTGGAGATGGAGATGGAGATGGAGATGGAGATGGAGATGAAGATGGAGATGGAGATGGAGATGGAGATGGAGATGGAGATGAAGATGGAGATGGAGATGGAGATGAAGATGGAGATGGAGATGAAGATGGAGATGGAGACGGAGATGGAGATGGAGATGGAGATGGAGATGGAGGTGGAGATGGAGGTGGAGATGGAGGTGGAGATGGAGATGGAGATGAAGATGGAGGTGGAGATGGAAATGGAGATGAAGATGGAGATGGAGGTGGAGATGGATATGGAGGTGGAGATGGAGATGGAGGTGGAGATGGAGATGGAGATGGAGATGAAGATGGAGATGGAGATGGAGATGGAGATGGAGATGGAGATGGAGATGAAGATGGAGATGGAGATGAGATGGATATGGAGATGGAGATGGAGGTGGAGATGGAGATGGAGATGGAGGTGGAGATGGAGATGGAGGTGGAGATGAAGATGGAGGTGGAGATGGAGATGGAGATGGAGATGAAGATGGAGATGGATATGGAGATGGAGATGGAGATGGAGATGGAGATGGAGGTGGAGATGGAGATGGAGATGGAGATGGAGATGGAGATGAAGATGGAGATGGAGATGGAGATGAAGATGGAGATGGAGATGAAGATGGAGATGGAGACGGAGATGGAGATGGAGATGGAGGTGGAGATGGAGATGGAGATGGAGGTGGAGGTGGAGATGGAGATGGAGGTGGAGATGGAGATGGAGATGGAGATGGAGATGGAGGTGGAGATGGATATGGAGGTGGAGATGGAGATGGAGGTGGAGATGGAGATGGATATGGAGGTGGAGATGAAGATGGAGGTGGAGATGGAGATGGAGATGGAGATGGAGATGGAGATGGAGATGGAGATGGAGATGAAGATGGAAATGGAGATGAAGATGGAGATGGAGGTGGAGATGGAGATGGAGATGGAGATGGAGATGGAGATGAAGATGGAGATGGAGATGGAGATGGAGATGGAGATGGAGATGGAGATGGATCTGGAGATGGAGATGGAGATGGAGGTGGAGATGGAGATGGAGATGGAAATGGAGATGGAGGTGGAGATGAAGATGGAGATGGAGATGGAGGTGGAGATGGAGATGGAGATGGAGATGGAGATGGAGATGAAGATGGAGATGGAGATGGAGATGAAGATGGAGATGGAGATGAAGATGGAGATGGAGACGGAGATGGAGATGGAGATGGAGGTGGAGATGGAGATGGAGATGGAGGTGGAGGTGGAGATGGAGATGGAGGTGGAGATGGAGATGGAGATGGAGATGGAGGTGGAGATGGATATGGAGGTGGAGATGGAGATGGAGGTGGAGATGGAGATGGATATGGAGATGAAGATGGAGATGGTGATGGAGATGGAGGTGGAGATGGAGATGAAGATGGAGATGGAGATGGAGATGGAGATGGAGATGGAGATGGAGATGAAGATGGAGATGGAGATGAGATGGATATGGAGATGGAGATGGAGATGGAGATGGAGATGGAGGTGGAGATGGAGATGGAGGTGGAGATGAAGATGGAGGTGGAGATGGAGATGGAGATGGAGATGAAGATGGAGATGGATATGGAGATGGAGATGGAGATGGAGATGGAGATGGAGGTGGAGATGGAGATGGAGATGGAGATGGAGATGGAGATGAAGATGGAGATGGAGATGGAGATGAAGATGGAGATGGAGATGAGATGGATATGGAGATGGAGATGGAGGTGGAGATGGAGATGGAGATGGAGGTGGAGATGGAGATGGAGATGGAGATGGAGGTGGAGATGGATATGGAGGTGGAGATGGAGATGGAGGTGGAGATGGAGATGGATATGGAGATGAAGATGGAGATGGTGATGGAGATGGAGGTGGAGATGGAGATGAAGATGGAGATGGAGATGGAGATGGAGATGGAGATGGAGATGGAGATGAAGATGGAGATGGAGATGAGATGGATATGGAGATGGAGATGGAGGTGGAGATGGAGATGGAGATGGAGGTGGAGATGGAGATGGAGGTGGAGATGAAGATGGAGGTGGAGATGGAGATGGAGATGGAGATGAAGATGGAGATGGATATGGAGATGGAGATGGAGATGGAGATGGAGGTGGAGGTGGAGATGGAGATGGAGATGAAGATGGAGATGGTGATGGAGATGGAGGTGGAGATGGAGATGAAGATGGAGATGGAGATGGAGATGGAGATGGAGATGGAGATGGAGATGAAGATGGAGATGGAGATGAGATGGATATGGAGATGGAGATGGAGGTGGAGATGGAGATGGAGATGGAGGTGGAGATGGAGATGGAGGTGGAGATGAAGATGGAGGTGGAGATGGAGATGGAGATGGAGATGAAGATGGAGATGGATATGGAGATGGAGATGGAGATGGAGATGGAGATGGAGGTGGAGATGGAGATGGAGATGGAGATGGAGATGGAGATGAAGATGGAGATGGAGATGGAGATGAAGATGGAGATGGAGATGAAGATGGAGATGGAGACGGAGATGGAGATGGAGATGGAGGTGGAGATGGAGATGGAGATGGAGGTGGAGGTGGAGATGGAGATGGAGGTGGAGATGGAGATGGAGATGGAGATGGAGATGGAGGTGGAGATGGATATGGAGGTGGAGATGGAGATGGAGGTGGAGATGGAGATGGATATGGAGGTGGAGATGAAGATGGAGGTGGAGATGGAGATGGAGATGGAGATGGAGATGGAGATGGAGATGGAGATGGAGATGAAGATGGAGATGGAGATGGAGATGGAGATGGAGATGGAGATGGAGATGAAGATGGAGATGGAGATGGAGATGGAGATGGAGATGGAGATGGAGATGAAGATGGAGATGGAGATGGAGATGGAGATGGATATGGAGGTGGAGATGAAGATGGAGGTGGAGATGGAGATGGAGATGAAGATGGAGATGGAGATGGAGATGGAGGTGGAGATGGAGGTGGAGATGGAGATGGAGATGAAGATGGAGGTGGAGATGGAAATGGAGATGAAGATGGAGATGGAGATGGAGATGGAGATGGAGATGAAGATGGAGATGGAGATGAAGATGGAGATGGAGATGGAGATGGAGATGGAGATGGAGATGAAGATGGAGATGGAGATGAAGATGGAGATGGAGATGAAGATGGAGATGGAAATGGAGATGGAGGTGGAGATGAAGATGGAGATGGAGATGGAGATGGAGGTGGAGATGGAGATGGAGGTGGAGATGAAGATGGAGATGGAGATGGAAATGGAGATGGAGGTGGAGATGAAGATGGAGATGGAGATGGAGATGAAGATGGAGATGGAGATGGAGGTAGAGATGAAGATGGAGATGGAGATGGAGATGAAGATGGAGATGAAGATGGAGGTAGAGATGAAGATGGAGATGAAGATGGAGATGGAGATGGAGATGGAGATGGAGGTAGAGATGAAGATGGAGATGGAGATGGAGATGAAGATGGAGATGAAGATGGAGGTAGAGATGAAGATGGAGATGAAGATGGAGATGGAGATGGAGGTGGAGATGGAGGTAGAGATGGGGATGGAGACGGAGATGGAGATAGAGATGGTGATGGAGACGGAGATGGAGATGGAGATGGAGATGGAGATGGAGATGGAGATAGAGATGGTGATGGAGACGGAGATGGAGATGGGTGGATGAATTAAGGAAGAAGATTTTGTGGACGGATAGATAGAAGAATGGATGTTAATGAACGGATGAATAGACGGATGGATAGATGGATGCGAATAGACGGATGGATAGATGGATGCGAATAGACGGATGGATAGATGGAAGGAACGATGGATGGATAGATGGATGTTAATGAACGGATGAATTGATAGGTGGATATGCGAATAGACGGATGGATAGATGGATGCGAATAGACGGTTGGATAGATTGATGCGAATAGACGGATGGATAGATGGATGCGAATAGACGGTTGGATAGATTGATGCGAATAGACGGTTGGATAGATTGGTTCCAAAAAGACGGTTGGATAGATTGATGCGAATAGACGGTTGGATAGATGGATGCGAATAGACGGTTGGATAGATTGATGCGAATAGACGGTTGGATAGATTGATGCGAATAGACGGTTGGATAGATTGATGCGAATAGACGGTAGGATAGATTGATGCGAATAGACGGTTGGATAGATTGGTTCCAAAAAGACGGTTGGATAGATGGATGCGAATAGACGGTTGGATAGATTGATGCGAATAGACGGTTGGATAGATGGATGCGAATAGACGGATGGATAGATGGATGCGAATAGACGGTTGGATAGATTGGTTCCAAAAAGACTGTTGGATAGATTGATGCGAATAGACGGTTGGATAGATGGATGCGAATAGACGGTTGGATAGATTGATGCGAATAGACGGTTGGATAGATTGATGCGAATAGACGGTTGGATAGATTGATGCGAATAGACGGTTGGATAGATTGATGCGAATAGACGGTTGGATAGATGGATGCGAATAGACGGATGGATAGATGGATGCGAATAGACGGTTGGATAGATTGATGCGAATAGACGGTTGGATAGATTGATGCGAATAGACGGTTGGATAGATTGATGCGAATAGACGGTTGGATAGATTGATGCGAATAGACGGTTGGATAGATGGATGCGAATAGACGGATGGATAGATGGATGCGAATAGACGGTTGGATAGATTGATGCGAATAGACGGTTGGATAGATGGATGCGAATAGACGGATGTATGGAAGGAAGGAAGGAAGAAAGGACAGAGTGGATTTTGATGGAAGGACAGGTAGATGTGAATGAATGGGTGATAGATAGATAGATGGATGATAAACGTAGGCACATGTTGATCGAAAACGGCTGCATGGATGGACGGATGAATGGATTTCGGTATGAAGATAAGGATAAATGGATGTACATACGCAGATTGTACGTTTTGCTGATTGGAAAGCAGGAGGAAGGAAGGAAGGAAAGTTTGGCAAGACACAGGGATGAAAAGATGGAGGAAGGAGAGAGCTTTCTCGTGGTCAGTCCATGTCTGCTGAATGAGCCTGTCTTATTTTGGCGGCTCATTTGTCTTCGTCGCATCTGCACTCTTCAATTTCCATCGTTTTTACTGTCACTGCTGCAGCAGCTGCGGCTTATTCTGCTGCTGATGCTGCTGATGCTGATGCTGATGCAGTTGGCCGTCGTGGATACAAGGACGAGACTGAGACAGAGAAAGAGACAGAGATACTGAGACACTGAGACAGAGACTGAGACATCCTATGAGCGGCGCGTGGACAGGAAGGAGGCCGAGCAACTGCTGTTCTTCTAATTAACTATCACCTTCTCTGCATCATCAACCGTCGTCCAGGCTCATCTCTGACTTCACCGGATGCGACGGCGCAGGAAGCCAGACCAGCATCAGCATCAGCATCAGCATCAGCATCAGCCCACCTGAGACTGCTACCTCTCTGTCTGTTGGTTCTACAGCGCATCCGACACGTTCGCGTTTATATATGCTGCGCTAAATGATGATGCTAGAGAATGCATGTAGAAACCACCGCCTCCCATGCCATGCATATCCCATGCAGCGCTTACAGCATGTTGACATGACGCTCATCCTGTCTCCCCTTCGATCTTTCACGACTAATCACCAGATCTTCCATCAACGGCGTTGCCTTTACAGCACATAAAGTATACGAGTCTTCAGCTTATAGGCTGCAGCGAATTTAGAATTCATGGCCGCAATTAGAGGGACGGTGTCATTTGCTGGCTTCAGACAGAGACAGTTGGCTTACACGTTTACTAGTCGTTGGCCGTGTCTATCGCTTGCACGCAGTTATTCGTAAAATCGATGTGGGTTCTGTAGAATTAGGCTACTCACACGAGGACAGTTTATTGCCAGTCTGTTTGCGGCAAGACACGAGTAGGCAAGTCAACAGGCAATCGGATACATAAGTCAGATTGAAAGGCTTGGTCACCAAAGCAAGAGCCAAGAATAATTCATATCAAAATGGCTAACAAGAAACATGACATTGACATTGACATTCTTGCATATTAATAGGCAAGTTCTAATTTCCTAGGGCGTACTATTCTATAAGGAGTACTGATACTGGAGTTTATATAACGCCCCTTAAGGATAACACTATGCAGAATCGCTCTCGACCCATGCATTACCAAAGAGGAAGGTCTTGAGTAGATTTATCAAAAGAACTATAGACATTATTTACAGACGCTACAGACAAGTCCCTCTGAAGTGAGCGCAGTTCAGATCGGGGTCTATTCGAAAGAGAGTGACCCATAATCGAGAAAGTCCTGTTGCTGTGTGCTTATGAGGAACAACAACGGGGCGCGGTGGTGTAGTGGTGGCGTCGTTGCCTTGAAGCTGGAAGGTTCGAGGTTCGAATCCACCTCAAGTCGCCGCGTATGGACCCTGGGCAAGTCCTTCACTAGCAATCGCTCAGCGCTTCGGCGTGAAACTTTGATGCAGTGTCCGCTCTGCAATTTTTTGGCAGTTCCTTATTCACTCAGGTGTGGTGGGCATTCTGACGAGGTCACAAACAACTTATTGAAGAATTTAGAGACAGAAAGCCAACAGTATTGTCAGCGACAAAATCTATCGGACAAAATGCAACATTATTTTTTTATTTACACTATATTTATGATGTAAATCGCACGCGATTTCTGGCTACTATATAGTAACTGTTATAGCTAGTTATACTCGTAAATGCAATTGACTCCTTCCAAATGCAGGGTTTTTAACGTGCAGTTCTACACAAAATGTGCTGTTGTAATTGAATTTGTGCAGTTGTGGATGCACTTCTGTGCAGTTAAAGCTAGTTTAAAACAGGGCTGTAATCAAGGGTATACGCGGGATATAGGCCCATACGGCGTATAAAAACCAGGGTACACAGGTATACGCGAGAAAATCACAGTACACGCGGCTGTTTATGTGTAATTTTTTAATGAAATTCGAAGCGAAAGACTAAAAAAGTCGTCAGAATTTTCGGACGAAAAAATGGAGAGATGTTTGGGCTGATGACTAAAAAATGGTCATCAGAAATTTCGCACCCGATGGTGCGATCCAGTCGATGGAAAGGAAAGACGGGGGTTGTGCAGTTCTAGAAATTCCTTTTAAAAGCCCTGTCCAAATGATTTCACACAGTTCGATCAATCGCATAAATGCGGGAACAATGGCCGTCACTTAAAGATCTCAAAAACTAAGGCCCGTCGATTGGCTGACCACTCCACACAATAATTATAAGCTTAGACCTATACCAAGTTCAACGCACGTTTCAAACTGGAAGCTCTTCGAGAACTTTTCCCCAACTCTTCCTCCTGTCCAATTTAATGTCCGTCATCGATGCGCCTTCCGTGTCATGTACTGCGATTGAAACTGGTATCCTATATGGAGGTCGTAATAATTGTTTAAACTCTTCGGAAAAAATCGGGCGATTATTATCCGACATATTTCAGTGAAACCAGAGATGATGTCTTCGTTACAAGAAGAGGAAGATTTTCAATAACGACGTCCATGATGATGTTGATATTGTTGTCGTTGTTGTCATTGATGTTGTTGTTGTTGTTGTTGCCGCTGCTGCTGCTGCTGCTGTTACTGGTCGCTACTATCGTCTACATAATCATTGAATTTTGATTCTAGAGTCATCCTAATCGCTGCCGTTGATTTAATATCCTGCTATTAAAGGCGATCCCCATAATTATTATTCGCCTAAACAGACGTTGACTGCAACAACATAATTCTGCCAAAGACTCCATTGACAATCACTATTGGAGTTATAAGAACATGGCGACACCGTATCTTTATTACTGCTAAAGAGGAGAAACTTAATGTAACGACGATAATGACGATGCCAGTGATATTGACGATGATGAAGATGATGATAATGGCGATGATGATATTGTTGTTGTTGCTGTTGTTGTTGCTGCTGCTGCAGATGATGACGATTATGATGATGATGACGATGATGCTGCTGCTGCTGCTGATGATGATGATGACGATGATGACGGTGGTGATGATGATGATGATGATGATGATGATGATGACGACGACGACGACGATGATGATGATGATGATGATGATGATGATGTTGCTACTCACCCTCGAGCAGCGGAAGAACCAGCTTTGATATGGATTGTTGATTGTACCTCCCTCTTCTCAGTCTCGTCGATGCTGTTCGTTTCATTCTTTCGATTCGATCTTAATTTATATAAAAAAATATCTGACTCCAATTAATTATAATCAGCGACGAAGATCGACGACGTTTAACCTTTGTTGAACATCGAAACACGGCGCATACCTTTTCTTTGGTCTGTCGGTCGGTTGGTTGGTTGGTTGGTCTGCTGGTGTCTGTAGGGTTAATCCGCTGAAATCGTTGTCAAGTGTGAAATAGAAGAAGAAGAAGAGGAATCCGAAGCTGCTACGACTTAAGAGAGAGAATGTCGCTGGTCAACAGACACTGACCAACTGACCAACTGACCACTGATGACGATGAGAATCGTCTGCTGTTGCTGCAGCTCTGCTCTCATCGTCACTCTCTCCCTCTCTCTCCCGCTGACTCTGTTGCAACTGCTGCTACTGCTGCTGCTGCTGCTGCTGCTATTGTCATTACTGACTCTGCTACTGCTTCGTCGTCGTCGTCGTCGTTGTCGTCGTCGTCGTCGTCATCGTCGTCGTCGTCCTTCTTCTCCTTCTTCGTCTTCGTCGATATCTGTCTGTCAGTCAGTGAGTCTTTCTAAGCTGACAACCGTTGCTGCCTTTTGCCTTTTCAGCCTAGAATGCACGACACGTCCACAGTCCGCCTTCTCCTCCTCTCCGCTCCTCCTCCTCCTCCTCCTTCTCTTCTAGATCCTCCTTCACCTCATTCTCCGTCTTCTCCGTCTTCTCTCCTTTTTCCTTTCCTTATTTCGACACAGTTGAAGCAAAAAATTCGTCCTGATGCTGATTGGTCGGTTGATCAGACGACGACGCTTTTCTCCTCCATCCATCCATCCTCTGCGCATGCGCTCTCATTCTCCTCCATCTTCTCCTCCTCTCTCTATTCCTCCTTCACCCTTTCCCTTCTTCACTCTTTCCCTCCTTCCCGCCTTCTCGCTTTCCACTTCTTCATCGTTTCATCGGATGGCGACGCGTGCGAAGGATCCCGTTGTCATTAGCGCCGCACACGCACACACACAAGCACACGCACACACACACACAAGCACACATACACACGCGCACACGCACACACACAAGCACACGCACACACAAGCACACATACACACGCGCACACGCACACACACATACACACGCACACGCACACACACGCACACATACACACACACACACACATATATATATATATATATATATATATATATATATATATATATATATATATATATAGACACACACGCACACACATACACACTGTTACTCAGCACAGGTCGGTCTTCTAACGCGCCAGTATGTGAACTCGCACGTGTGTGCATGTGCGTGTGTGTGTTAGTGTGTGAGTGTCTCCGTCTCAGTCTCTGTCATGTTCCTGTGCATGTCTCTGTCAGTCTGTGCGTCTCTCTTTGGCTGTCTAACTGGGTGAGTATGATCTCTGTAGCTTTGCATGAACGTCTGCGTCTCTCCATCGGTCTTTCTCCTTCGCCTGCCTCTGAAACTGCTTGTCGCTCGTGCGTCACGTGACCAGAGGAAGTGACGTCAAGAAGCGTTCGATAATATAAGGAATAACACTATTATACTGCACAACAGCGATTACAGGAGATTACAGACGCCAAGAAAAATCATATATCATATTATATATATAATCATATATATATATCATATATATAATCATATATAATCATATATCATATATAATCATATATATATACACACCAACAACTATAATATAGATAGATTCGTATTCAACTATATATGCGTATATGTATGTATGTATATATGTAGAGGAGATACACGTGGGGCAGCGCCGTAATCAGGTATTATTATTAGAGGACACGATGATCGTGGTCTTCGATAGCAGCTGGCTTTTGAAGCAGCGCGGCACCTTTGAATGGATCGGTCGGTTGCTATAGCAACGCTGCCAGCAATTGCTGTCTGCGGCCACCGCCTCAGCACCACCACCTCCAGCAGCAGCACCAAAAGCAGCAGCAGCAGCAGCGGCAGCAGCGGCAGCACAAGTAGCACCAGGAGCAGTGGCATCAGCCATCGCCAGGTGAGCTGCTAAGCATCGCCCGACAACGACGACGACGACGATGATGAAGCCACTCTTGTTAGGAGGAATGATCGGTGCACGGACGCACGCACGTGCACAGAGACGGACTAACGGACGAACGCACGCACGTGCACAGAGACGGACTAACGGACCAACGCACGCACGTGCACAGAGACGGACTAACGGACCAACGCACGCACGTGCACAGAGACGGACTAACGGACCAACGCACGCACGTGCACAGAGACGGACTAACGGACGAACGCACGCACGTGCACAGAGACGGACTAACGGACGAACGCACGCACGTGCACAGAGACGGACTAACGGACGAACGCACGCACGTGCACAGAGACGGACTAACGGACGAACGCACGCACGTGCACAGAGACGGACTAACGGACGAACGCACGCACGTGCACAGAGACGGACTAACGGACGAACGCACGCACGTGCACAGAGACGGACTAACGGACGAACGCACGCACGTGCACAGAGACGGACTAACGAACGAACGCACGCACGTGCACAGAGACGGACTAACGAACGAACGCACGCACGTGCACAGAGACGGACTATAGGACGAACGCACGCACGTGCACAGAGACGGACTAACGGACGAACGCACGCACGTGCACAGAGACGGACTAACGAACGAACGCACGCACGTGCACAGAGACGGACTATAGGACGAACGCACGCACGTGCACAGAGACGGACTATAGGACGAACGCACGCACGTGCACAGAGACGGACTATAGGACGAACGCACGCACGTGCACAACGATGAAGTAACGAACTGATTCGCAATGAAATCGTCCTCTGCACAGAATTGTGTTTTGTCTTTTATGGGATGAGACCTGTAGCGATCCAAGTGTTCGCTGTAATAATTTGATCAGTTTGCAGATGATTTTCAGGTCAATGATGAAATCGTGACAATGAACGCGCTTCCTCCTCCTCTCCTCCTCCTCCTCCTCCTCCTTATCCTCCGTCTCCTCCTCTTACTCCACCTTCTCCTCCGTCCATTGCAGTAGATGCAAAACCGTTGATGAATCCATTCCAACTGACGCTTTAGATGATGTGGACCATCAACTGAGAGGAATTGGACTAATGACGAGTCGGTCCTGCTTTTAGTGAACCTAGCAATGTTCGGGAAGACAATGCAGAAGTTCCACTGACGGTCATTAGTGGCTGAGTGTCTGACGGATGTGACTGTTCCTTTCCTACATAGACTTAATCTCTGATCCGCTGGAGATTCAGACGATTACAGCTGAGATTTGGTCTGCCATCCATTCACCGCTCTTTCTTGTGAATCAGACATCAACGCGATAAATAAATAAATAAATGATATATATATATATATACAGTACAGTGTATAATTATATATTTTTATATATATATAAATAAATTATTAGCTGCTGTTGTGTTTCTGTTCTTCTGGGTCGAATTTCGTTGTAAATGTCCGAAAGTAAATTCTTCCATCTCACCAGTTTGGTTACGTTTCTCTTTGTCTGTCTGTCTGTCTGCTTGTCTGTCTGTCTGTCTGTCTGTCTGAGTTGACTCGTGACTGGACGAACAACTTTTCAGACCCGTTTTATATCGTGTTGTTGTTGTTGTTGTCGTTGTCGTTGTCGTTGTTGTTGTTGTTGTTGTTGTTGTTGTTGTTGTTGTTGTTGTTGTTGTTGTTGTTGTTGTTTCCTGTTCATCTTATATAGGCCCATTCGTTGTCTTCTAATTATTGCTATTTTTATCTTCCTGCGTCTCCTCCGTCTTTTTGCCTCTTTATCTTGTTCTTCTTCTTGCTCCTCTTCTTGTTCTTCCTCTTGCTCTTCTTCTTGTTCTTCTTGTTCTTGTTCTTGTTCTTCCTCCTCCTCTTCCTATATACATGTATAGTCTTCTGGTGCCGCCCTCTAGTAACCAGCAATTTAATCATTCTGTCTTCCTAACTATTTCTTTCACTCCGTATCTCTCGTTGTCTCCCTGTTTCCGTTGATCTGATCTCCTTCATTCGCATCCATTCAACCATCAATACCAAATCACTCACACATTCATCCATCCATCCATCCATTCAACCATCAATACCAAATCACTCACACATCCATCCATCCATCCATCCATCCATTCAACCATCAATACCAAATCACTCACACATCCATCCATCCATCCATTCAACCATCAATACCAAATCACTCACACATCCATCCATCCATCCATCCATCCATCCATCCATTCAACCATCAATATCAAATCACTCACACATCCATTCATCCATCCATCCATCCATCCATTCAACCATCAATATCAAATCACTCACACATCCATCCATCCATCCATCCATCCATCCATCTATTCATCCAATCCATCCATCCATTCAACCATCAATATCAAATCACTCACACATCCATCCATCCAGGGCCGTCTTATCCAGTAGGCACAGTAGGCACTGTGCCTAGGGCCTACGAATTTACCAGGGGCCTACGAAATCCTTAAAAAATATTAAAAAATAAATGCAGTGATTGGTCAATGACCGGAAAAAGCAAGCAGAAAACGAAAACTTGCAAATTTCATTTTTACGAGATAACTTTTTAAGGCTAGAGTTAGCTAATGAAACAGTAACATTGGCTGAGCTATATGTTAACTTTGCGGCTCTTTGCATTCGCGAAATCGCTTATAGGTTAATGTATTCAAATGTCATTTCTCGCATTAAGTCGTTTTCAATTGAAAGTAATGCAAGGGAGGATAATCGTGCCTGCCCCATCGTTGACCGAAGGTAATTTTTGATAATTTTCAGCTTCGAAAAGGAACGTTCACCTTCACAACTTGTTCCAAAAATATAAAGATAGGCCTAAATTCGAAAATAAATATTGACATTTGGAAAACTGGAGACCAGCTTGTCAGCCATTTGTGATCTAATCATTTCAGCTACAGATTTATTGGTTTGTCCAATCCAGACTCGTGTTTCCTCTTATAACCATCAGACATGTTTATTTTAAAAATTTGTATTAATAATTTAACAAATTAAAATTTAAAAAGCGATGGCGATTTTTCATTAGAACTTAGGCTAGACCGAAACGCCGCTAACAGAAAGTCGAAAATCGGAAATATTACATTTAGCGGATATTGAAAATAAATATTACAAAAAGTAGATTGAGATTTAAAATAAAAACTGAATGCGTTCACAAAACATGGTTCAGCATAATTTTAAGAAATAATGTAAATGTGTCACAATTTGAATTAATACAGAGTTGAGTTGGATAGACCCTAGGGGCCTACGAATAGATTAATATGCAAAAGTGCCTAGGGCCTACGATGACCATAAGACGGCCCTGCATCCATCCATCCATCCATCCATCTATTCATCCAATCCATCCATCCATCCAACCATCCATTCAACCATCAATACCAAATCACTCACACATCCATCCATCCATCCATCCATCCATCCATTCAACCATCAATATCAAATCACTCACACATCCATCCATCCATCCATCCATCCATTCAACCATCAATACCAAATCACTCACACATTCATCCATCCATCCATCCATCCATCTATTCATCCAATCCATCCATCCATCCAACCATCCATTCAACCATCAATATCAAATCACTCACACATCCATCCATCCATCCATCCATCCATTCAACCATCAATACCAAATCACTCACACATTCATCCATCCATCCATCCATCCATTCAACCATCAATACCAAATCACTCACACATCCATCCATCCATCCATCCATTCAACCATCAATACCAAATCACTCACACATCCATCCATCCATTCAACCATCAATACCAAATCACTCACACATCCATCCATCCATCCATCCATTCAACCATCAATATCAAATCACTCACACATCCATTCATCCATCCATCCATCCATTCAACCATCAATATCAAATCACTCACACATCCATCCATCCATCCATCCATCTATTCATCCAATCCATCCATCCATTCAACCATCAATATCAAATCACTCACACATCCATCCATCCATCCATCCATCTATTCATCCAATCCATCCATCCATCCATCCATCCATCCATCCATCTATTCATCCAATCCATCCACCCATCCAACCATCCATTCAACCATCAATACCAAATCACTCACACATCCATCCATCCATCCATCCATTCAACCATCAATACCAAATCACTCACACATTCATCCATCCATCCATCCATCCATCCATCCATCCATCTATTCATCCAATCCATCCATCCATCCAACCATCCATTCAACCATCAATACCAAATCACTCACACATCCATCCATCCATCCATCCATTCAACCATCAATATCAATTCACTCACACATTCATCCATCCATCCATCCATTCAACCATCAATATCAAATCACTCACACATTCATCCATCCATCCATCCATCTATTCATCCAATCCATCCATCCATCCAACCATCCATTCAACCATCAATATCAAATCACTCACACATTCATCCATCCATCCATACATTTAACCATCAATATCAAATCACTCACACATTCATCCATCCATCCATTCATCCATCTATTCATTCATCCATCCAACCATCCATTCAACCATCAATATCAAATCACTCACACATTCATCCATCCATCCATTCATCTATCTATCAATATCAAATCACTCACACATTCATCCATCCATCCATTCGTCTATCTATTCATTCATCCAACCATCAATATCAAATCACTCACACATTCATCCATCCATCCATTCGTCTATCTATTCATTCATCCAACCATCAATATCAAATCACTCACACATTCATCCATCCATCCATTCAACTATCAATATCAAATCACTCACACATTTCATGTACTTGAGCGTCGAAAGTTACATCTAATTCTCAACCTGACAATCTTTGCCTGTGACTGCAATAACAGCAACGTCCAATTCGCTCTATGAACTGCTCGGAGATAAGAGTAGTTGCTTGGGAGTTGGGAGATGGCGGATGGAAAGGGTGGGTGACCGTGGGTCTGCGAAGGAAGCCTCGATTAGAAGTCAACCTATCTCCCGCGCGGGAAAGATGACCCTCCGGCCATCAGATTACTTCTCATGTCCTTACCAGACTGCAATGGAATAGCACACCGAATGCAAAAGGCAATTTTCAAATGATTAAAGGGAAGCACCGTAATATTATTATATAATAGGGCTTCATGTTTATGCTGATGCTCGACTTCGTCGTCTAATTCTAAGCTTACTCCCTGCCAGGGTCTCTGCTTTGTGCCGCAGGGCTTCGTGTGTCTTGTGCGCAACGTCGTTTCTTACTTCTTTTCTCTCGGATGACGATTTTCAGTTGTCGAGGCACAAAGTAGTTACAATGTACTTAAAAAACAGCCATTATTTATATATATATATATAAAATCAAAGATAAACTGTAAAGTCGTTGATGGCTGAAGGGTTACTTGGAACGCTGACAAATACAAAATGTCAAAAGATACTTTCTAGAATAGCCTGCATTGGTTTCGCAAACGTCAAAAAGATTCTCTCCAAAAACTGGTTGGATTTCGCAATCCTGCGTCTAAAGTGTCGGCCATAGCGTATTTTGGATCAAATGGCAAATGAAGAACAAGACTGACAAGTTGAACCTTTGTTTCTACACAGTTTATATGTCAACATATGTACAAATATATTATGCGTGTACATTCTGGTATACGCATTACTAAACACCATATGGAGTTAGACTGTATTATAGTCTATTGTCTTATTTTCTTTATGTGCTTCACTAGTTTCTTTCTCTGAAACCGCGAGAAAGATTCACGATTCTTTGTGTACTAATTCATTAATCGAGTTTTACATACGACTATAATTATAGCTGTTACAAGCGACCAAATCCACTCGCGAAACGCGTACAAATTATATATGCAAAAAATGTACAGACATAATTAAAGGCCTATAATTATACGAAATGTTTTTCGCCCGAGGTAGAAAATCCGTCTGACTTTAGGAAGCTACAAATCAGCGTTGAAGATTCTCTTCCCCATAGTGCTGAAAATCATTGCACACTGCGCATCATAATATGGAATGTTTATTGTGTTTGAGAGAAAGTAAGAAAGTAGGCCTAAGTTTGCAGATAAGTTTTTCATAGGCCTGCGTATTCAGGTCTACGTATAACGTCGTATAATTATATTCAGTACGATGAGATGGAGAGGGCTTTTGTTCGAGTCGTCTGTGAAATTAAGATGATTGGTAGATCGGTTAGGTGCCGTTGTCTGGCGACAGTTTCATATAAAATATAACAGTTTACCTATCGATGTCGACGAATTATAATATAGTGATCGTCGCAATAAGTAGCCTAAGTAGGCCTGAGTACAAATACTGTGGTTCTCAGTTGCAGGCTGTATTCTGAGTTAGAAACGACGTTATATACATACGTATACATTGTACAGTCAAAGACAAGAATATATAAAGACAGAATATGAGATATGAATACGAAACGTTATTCGCATTCGATCGTCAGCCTCCGGCAGAACTCTATACATGTCTCATCTATGCATTCTTTCGTTTATTCCACTTCGTCGATTAAATTGCTGGCTACTAGAGGGCGACACCAGAAGACCATTAAGAAGAATATAAGAAGGGGAGGAGAAGGAGGAGGAGGAAGAAGAAGAAGAAGAAGAACAGCAACAAGAAGAACAACAAGAATAGGAACAATAAGAAGAGCAAGACGAAGAACAAGAAAAAGAGACAAAAATACGGAGGAGACGCAGGAAGATAAACAAAATAGCAATAATTTGAGGACAAAGAATAGACCTATATAAGATGAAGAGGAAACAACAACAACAACAGCAACAACAACAACAAAAACAAAAACGACAACAACAATAACAACAACAAGATATAAGACAGGTCTGAAAAATTGGTTGTCCAGTCACGAGTCAACTCAGCACCACGGACGACTTACTTGTTTGTTTATACTCTCTAGAATATAACATCCATTGACAGAGTGAACTCTATTAGAACAATAGATCGGAACACAAACTGAGTCGATTCTGGGCAGAAAACGATCCCGAAGACTGTAAAACTGAAACTGAAACACATTGTGACATGGATAGAACGTCCGAATCCTATTTACGATGTAGAGTATTTATTCCTGTGATGACAGTCGCAACGGTCGATTCGTTGGCTTCTATGTAGGACCTCCTCCGTCTTTGTTGATGTCCACTCGAAAGTGTCGAATGACCGCATAAGCAACGACACCGGCGACCAGAGCCCCTGCTAAACACACCAACAGAAACATAGATACAAGTATTCCTGAGTTTACATTGACTGAAAATTGTTCAACTAGAGTTCTAGAAGAGATGCTGGCCTCACAAGAGAACTATCTACGTGGAGGCTAAAGGAAGTGAAAGTGAAGTCCACTCGACATACTTGATCCGATGACCTACACGAGTCCACATGACCTTGAGTTCACAGTGTCACGATCTGATAGCCTGTCATGATTTCCAACTAGAATAATTATGTCATTGTTAATGCTGCGCTTCTGATGAAATGCTTTCATAGGGATAAGAATTCATTGTTACATTTTGAAAACAAACGGCTTAGTCAGCTTCACAAGTAAAACCTTAGCAGAGTTATGTCATTTTATTAAAGCATTACTTATAGAAACGCTTTGTGAATCTATTTGGCAAATCTCTTAAAAGCGTCTGCACTAGAGCTTTTCAGGCTGTTATACATGGTGAATAAGCAGTGGAAAAATGATTGACTTAATTAGATACAAATAAATTTACACGGTGACGCTATAACAGCCTATAAAATAACTTGCAATCCAATTATATAGCACAGCTGACAATGACTGTAGGTCTACGGTTTCCTACATAAAGGCACAAATTTGGAAACGATAGATGCCTAACTATAAGGTCAATGTTGGTAGTAATTAATTTGCATATCATATTCGAACCATTTAAGATCGAATCAGCCACAGAATAACCAAGGAATAATTACCCAGGGCGCCAAGAACGTAGACTGTTCGGTTATTGGTTGGTGCTTCCGGTTCTTTATCGCCATCTTTTCCAGTCTCAGTGTCAGAGTCCTCCACGACAGTGCGCCTGCGCAGTGAATCGCCATCTGGTGAAGAACCAAGAAAGTAATCTTCAGAATCGTCGGCGGCGGCGTTTGATTGGTGAGGAAGAGAATCGAAAGTTGACAATGCATCAGACGCTTCGGTCGAGTACCGAATATTCGAGAACAAACCACCTTTTCCGATGTCCAGTCTATTGCCTGGCTGATGCTTCGGCAGAACTCCATGAACAGAGGGATTATCGTCCAAGGACTCCTTCTGATCCCGACCAGCGGACGTTTGATAGGTAGGCCTAGAGTTGAACAGCGTGCATGCAGGACCAGCCCGATGTGTGCTGTTCATGGAAGTGGAGGCGATGTTTGTTGTCGAAACCGAACGAAGCGAAAGTGAGTCATTGGAGTTGAGGATGGGACTGGAAGAAGGCGTGGAATCTTCCATGAGTGGAAGGAGGGTGCTGTCGAAATCTGTTCTGTCCATCAGCATTGTTCTCCGACCTTGGTGCTCGTCTGCCTCGAGAAGGACCGGTCTTGTAGACGAAATGGACCTACTGCTAGTGAGGTCCTCTGCAAGGTCACGACCCATCGATGAGGCGGCGGCGGAGGCGAAGGTCAAAGACGAAGCAGCTGGGTTCAAGGAGAAGAATCCAGAGTCAGAGGGAGAGACAGCGAAAGGCACCGAGGACAATGGCTGTTCTTCTTTGTCTTCTATTGTTCCGTCGTATTCCATACAACGGTCATTGTCTCTGTCCATTTTGTCCGATGCATCCGACTCATTTTCTGATGGAAAATGTTCGAAATCTTTCGTTGATCCGACCGTTGAATCTGACGATGACTTAATGGTCAAAATGATCTCGCTGTCAACTGCAATATCACCACTCATCTGTGTTGACACACGACGTGATTCATGCAGGATTGTCTTTTCGGTTTCCATGCTTTCATCTAAAGTCTCCAAGTCCGAGACTTCAAAACGTTTCGATATGTCATCTGCAATATGTTGGAATGAAACCGAGTCATGGTATTTTTCGATTGGAAATTCAGAAGAAGCAACTTCAACCTTTTCGCAATGAGTTGTATCGTCTTTGACGTACGAAAGCGGTCTTGATCCTTCTCCCTGTTTCTGATTTACCTTTACCCAAGAAACGTCGCTGCTGTCTTTTCTATCCGGTTGAGATGCAGAAATATTGCATACATTTTCAGATGGATATTTCTGATCATCGTTTTCAGGCGAAGAGATCTCTTGAGCTTTATCAGAAGAAGAAAATATCTCTTGGGAAATTTCAAGTGAAGAAATTTCAGCGAACTTCTCGGGTGAAAATGGTCCAGAAGGTTTGTCGAAAGAAATCTCACCAGTCCGCTCGTATAATGGAAAGACTGAAGACTTGTCCGATGAAGATATTTGATCAATCTTTTCAGTGATAGGAGACGCAGCAATGTTATGCTCAGACAACGGAATCATACAAGTTTGGTCGAATGAAGACAGCTCGTCAATCTTCTCAAATGAAGATATGTCGTTAGTCTTTCCAGATGAAGAACTCTCAATCGGTCCAAATGAAGAAGCAGCATCGTCATCCGTTTCGAAACAAAGTACGACTTTATTGCTCTTCTGTTCGAGACTTCTATGAGACCTATCCTCCTCATTCATTTCATCGATAAAAATGTATCCACCCTTCTCCTCTTCAACTCTCTGTTCGCTGCGTAATTGTTCCTTCTTATCTTCTTCATCTTTGCCTTCCGTAGATGTACCTTCATTTGTTCGTTGTTCATCCGCTTCTTCGGTAGAAATGTCTTCATTCTTCTCCCTTTTACCAACCTGTTCAGCATAAATGCTTTCGTTCTTCTTGTCTGAATCAACCTGTTCAATAGAAATTTCTTCATTATTTTCTTCAAGACCAATCTGATCTGCAGATTTGCCTTCTTGCTGCTCTTCTCTACCAATTACTACTGAAGAAATATCTTCATTCTTCTCCTCTGAATCAATCTCCTCTGTAGGAACATCTTTCCATTTTTTCGCCAAACTAATCTGTCTAATATTAATTTCTTCATTCTTCGCTTCTGTACCATCGGTATTGATTTCTTCATTATTCGGTTGTGAAATGAACTCTTCAATCAAAGTGTCCTCATCATTCTCTTCTGAATCGATGTGTTTAGTCGAAATTTCTTCACTATTCTCTTCTGAATCGATGTGTTCAGTCGAAATTTCTTCACTATTCTCTTCTGAATCGATGTGTTTAGTCGAAATTTCTTCACTATTCTCTTCTGAATCGATGTGTTTAGTCAAAATTTCTTCACTATTCTCTTCTGAATCGATGTGTTTAATCGAAATTTCTTCACTATTCTCATCTGAATCGATGTGTTCAGTCGAAATTTCTTCACTATTCTCTTCTGATTCGATGTGTACCCTCGAAATTTCTTCAATATTCTCTTCTGAGTCGATATGCTCGGAAGACATTTCTTCACTATTCACTTGTGCCTCGATATGTTCAGTCGAAATTTCTTCACTATTCTCTTCTGATTCGATGTATTCAGTCGAAATTTCTTCACTATTCTCTTCTGAATCGATGTATTCAGTCGAAATTTCTTTACTATTCTCTTCTGACTGGACATCTTCAGTTGAAATCTCTATTCTCTTCTTTTCTGATTTCATGTGTTCAGACGAAATTTCTTCGCTATTCTCTTCTGATTCAATATGTTCAGTCGAAATTTCTTCACTATTCTCTTCTGATTCGATATGTTCAGTCGAAATTTGTTCACTATTTTCTTCTGATTCGATATGTTCAGTCAAAATTTCTTCACTATTCTCTTCTGATTCGATATGTTCAGTCAAAATTTCTTCACTATTCTCTTCTGATTCGATATGTTCAGCAGAAATTTCTTTACTATTCTTTTCTGATTGGCTATCTTCAGTCGAAATCTCTATTCTCTTCTCTTCTGATTTCATGTGTTCAGTCGAAATCTCTTCACTATTCTCTTCTGATTCGATGTGTTCAGTCGAAATTTCTTCACTATTCTCTTCTGAATCGATGTATTCAGTCCAAATTTCTTCACTATTCTCTTCTGATTCGATGTGTACCGTCGAAATTTCTTCAATATTTTCTTCTGATTCGATATGCTCGGCAGACATTTCTTCACTATTCACTTGTGCCTTGGTATGTTCAGTCGAAATTTTTTCACTATTCTCTTCTGATTCGATATGTTCAGTCGAAATTTGTTCACTATTTTCTTCTGATTCGATATGTTCAGTCAAAATTTCTTCACTATTCTCTTCTGATTCGATATGTTCAGTCAAAATTTCTTCACTCTTCTCTTCTGATTCGATCTGTTCAGTCGAAATTTCTTCACTATTCTCGTCTGATTCAACATGTTCAGTCGAGATTTCTTTACTATTCTCTTCTGATTCGATATGTTCAGTCGAAATTTCTTCACTATTCTCTTCTGATTCGATGTGTTCAGTCGAAATTTCTTCACTATTCTCTTCTGATTCGATATGTTCAGTCGAAATTTCTTCACTATTCTCTTCTGATTGGCTATATTCAGTCGAAATCTCTATTCTCTTCTCTTCTGATTTCATGTGTTCAGTCGAAATCTCTTCACTATTCTCTTCTGATTCGATGTGGACAGCCGAAATTTCTTCACTATTCTCTTCTGAATCGATGTATTCAGTCCAAATTTCTTCACTATTCTCTTCTGATTCGATGTGTACCCTCGAAATCTCTATTCCATTCTCTTCTGATTCGATGTGTACCGTCGAAATTTCTTCAATATTCTCTTCTGATTCGATATGCTCGGCAGACATTTCTTCACTATTCACTTGTGCCTCGATATGTTCAGTCGAAATATCTTCACTATTCTCTTCTGAATCGATGTATTCGGTCGAAATTTCTTCACTATTCTCTTCTGAATCGATGTATTCAGTCAAAATTTCTTCACTATTCTTTTCTGATTCGATATGTTCAGTCGAAATTTCTTCACTATTCTCTTCTGATTCAATATGTTCAGTCGAAATTTCTTTACTATTCTCTTCTGACTGGATATCTTCATTCGAAATCTCTATTCTCTTCTCTTCTGATTTTATGTGTTCATTCGAAATGTCTTCTCTATTCTCCTCTGATTTCATGTGTTCAGTCAAAATTTCGTCAATATTCTCTTCCGATTCGAAATGTTCAGTCGAAATTTCTTCACTATTCTCTTCCGATTCGAAATGTTCAGTCGAAATTTCTTCACTATTCTCTTCTGATTCGATATGTTCAGTCGAAATTTCTTCACTATTCTCTTCCGATTCGATATGTTCAGTCAAAATTTCTTCACTATTCTCTTCTGATTCGATATGTTCAGTCGAAATTTCTTCACTATTCTCTTCCGATTCGATATGTTCAGTCAAAATTTCTTCACTATTCTCTTCTGATTCGATATGTTCAGTCGAAATTTCTCCACTATTTTCTTCTGATCTGATGTGCTGTGTTGAAGTTTCTTCAATATCATCTTCTGAACCAATCTGTTCGGTGTTAATTTCTTCGTTATTTTTTTGTGAAAGAATATTTTCAGTGTTTTGTCCTATGTTTGCATTACGTTTTTCTGAACAGATCCGTTCCGTTTTAATTTCTTCATCACTCTCTCCTGAAACGTTCTGTTCCCTTGAAACGTCATCGCCCTTCTTTTGTCCTTCCGTCTGCTCAATGTATTCATTTTCATTCGTATCTGATCTACTAACCTGGTCATTGCTCTCATCCTCATTTGTAGGCCTATATTCTTCACCAATCTGCTCATTATAAACATCATTCTTCACTTCTTCGTGAATCTGTTCCCCGCTAACGTCTTCGTTGTTCTCATTGTTCTCAAGCTCACTTACGTGTTCTGTGCAAATGCCTTCGTTGTTCTCTTCTTCAGTTTCATTATCATACAAAACACATCCTAATGTCTCTTCGGAAATATTCTGTCCTTCATCCAACTCGTCATCATCACATTCATTCATTTCTACTACAGTTGTTGAGTTCGTTCCGATATTCGTCTTTATTTCACAAACGCCAGATTTATTATGATCAGCAATTGCTAGATTTTCATTCGCGAATGTCTTATTTTGAGTGCCGCATTCATATTCTGTTCCGGTTTTAAACTCTTTTTTCTTGTCATTACGAAGCAGTTTTCTAGAATCAGGTGAAACTGACTCATGTTGCTGTTCCATTAAATCGTGTTCTCCAGTAGACCTGTGCATGTCTAATCTCGACTCTTTCTCCCAATATCCTTGAGAAGCTGTAGAATTACCATGCGCCTCTTTTTGCGCCTCCATATTCTGTTTACGTTTCTTTCCTGTCCAATCTTTTTCATCGGATGTAATTTCCTGCACGGAGTCGTCGTCATCTTTTCCATCGGCATGACCACGGCCTTCATTTGCAACAGAAATAGATTTGTTCGTCACACAGTAATACTCAGAAGCCACACTTATGCCAAATTGGTTTCAGGTATTAATTGCAATAAAAATTTATTTATTTTTAAAATTGAAACTGGATGTCAAAAAATTGGGCTCGACTACTTTTATTCTTTTGATAGAATTATGATAGACTATAAAATGTATGAACCTAAGCTGGTTTTTTTGGTCAAGCGCCTCGCTACCTTTGTGATCTTATTAGGAAGCCTTTCTCTGCTACCGTTGGACGTCCTCTCCGCTCTTTAGATCGTCATGATCTTCTTGTACCACGATCTCGGACTGCCACAGCCCAACATCGCGCCTTTGCCTCTGTCTGCCCTTCACTGTGGAATGGCGTTCCTTCTATTATTCGTTTCCAGATTTTATCTGGAGGCTTTACTTTTTCTGCCCGTTGTCTTAAGACTTTTCTTTTTCCAGGAGTTCTTCGCACTGGGAGCGCCTCTGATTAGGTTGTACTGTGAGAGGCGCTTTATAAATCCCAAAATAGAATAGAATAACTAACGACTATATCAGGAACGTTGAAACCCATAAGGTTATTAACTTAGACTTCACAAATGAGCATTCCAAACGATTCATTTCTAAAGAACTAAGCTAATGGTATATATTGCAGAACATTGCAATTATATTAGGGCTGTTGTTCGATAAAAAAATTTAATAGAAATTAATCGCACGATTAATTTTTTTAATCGCAATTAACTGCAAATTAATCGCAATACCCGGTACATTTCCTTCAAATATATTAATATAATATAATTATAACATAATTAATCATATTAAATTATAATATATGTCAAATAACCATCGAGTGAGTTTCAGCTGATATTTCTGGATGACCATTCTGACTAATCTGATGCATGCCTACTGCGCAGTAGCTTATGGCAGCGCTACATAAATCTGCAGTTTACGATTACTATTACGATTACTATTACGATTACTATTACGATTACTATTACGATTACTATTACGATTACTATTACGATTACTATTGCGATTACTATTACGATTACTATTACGATTACTATTACGATTACTATTACGATTACTATTACGATTACTATTACGATTACTTTTGGGTGCACAACATTTCTTACCTGTGCCATTGTCTTTCTGACACGAATCGCTTTGTATTCTCAGTTGATTCTCTTCCACTGCTACATTCTGATAATCCGGAAAAACGTGATGGAAATGCTCCACGATCGGAATGTCGTTTCTGGTCGTCAGAGGTTGGACTGACATCTGGTTGATGGGAATCTTGTCGTTGAATGGAAAGAGTTTCAGAGGTCGAGTAGTTCTGTCGATGGATTGCTTTTCTATGGTGGAGTGATTTCTCATTTCAACGAAGTCCTTCGAAATGAATGTTCGCTCACTGAACTCAAACAACGTTGACGGACTAACAGTATCTTCATTACTACTGGTCAAGTCTTCTTTCATTTCTTCAGCTGTTAAAGTTTCTTTCTCAAGTGAAGATAATACGACATCTGTCTTCCCAAACGAAGAAATGACGTCATTCACGACAGATTGAGACATATCTTCATCGTTTTTGAGCGACATGCCAATCCTTTCGAGAGGATATGTCTCGATACCCTCTTGTGAAGATGTGTGCATGACAGTTTTCAACTGTGGAGATATTTCTCCCTCTTTTGAGAAGGAACGAATTTCTTCTTCTTTTGCAAGTGAAGGCGGAGAGGCAGACCTCTCGAGTGAAGAAGTATCGTCATTCTTCTCAATCGTCGAAAAGAAACCGTGAGTCTCCTGTGGTGAAGAAATTTCTGGATTCTTTGCACATGAAAGTGTTTCTTCATCTTCGACCAGCGAAGACAGAGGAGCAGTTCTTTCAATAAGAGAATATTCTCCAACATTTCTCAGTAAGCACACACCATCATTGTGCTGTGGTGAAGAAACATTTTCAGGCATTGCCGATGACATTATTTCTTCATTTTCTGCATGCAACGATATCTTCGTAGCCTCTCCATCTGTCGCTCTGGCAATTTTCCCTTCTAATGAAGGAATTTCGATGCAAATTATAGCACGAGAAGTTTTGTAATTCCCAACAAGTGAAGAATTTTTGTCAATTTGTCCAAGTGAAGAAATATCATCATCGTCATCTTCAGCTGAAAGAAAATAACCGTCTTCATCAGACGAAGAATAATCGATGTGTTCCGCTAAATATATCTCTGTGTTGGTGATCAGCTCATCGTTCTTCATTGAACGATCGTTTAGTTCTGAGTCATCAAGCGTATCTCTGTTACCACCATCACTTCGACTGTAGCTCTGGTCTGAAGCACCATCGTTAGTAGCCCGACTCGTGTTATCTTCCTCCAATACATTGAACTGATCGATGCAGATATCACCTTCGTCCGCATTGTCAACAATGGAAATGCTCTCTATAGGCCATTCGCTGTACACCGTATGCAGCAAAGGATCGACTTTGTTTCTGCTTGCGCCCTCATCGCTTCCACTTAGTTCTTCATTTTCTCCATTCTCTTCAACGTTCCTATTGTCCACAACCCAGTCACCTATGACTTCATCATCTGCGGAATTCTTTGCACCGGTTTGGTAACCGATTTGCGGATCGCCGATTTCTGAACAATTGTGTAAATAAGCGTATTGTTGTTGTCTTTTGTCTGTACCACTTGTCTGCATCATCATATCTGTATTATCGCTTTGTCTATTTTTCCTTTGTTCCATTGTCCCTGGCTCGTCAATTGTTTCTTCGTTGCGCTCTTCACCAATTTCTTCTGCGTCGTCATATTTTGTTGACTGATGTAGATCGGTGCCATTTACGTCATCTGTGGTCAGACGTACGTCATCATCGTCGTCATCAGTGATCGTCGCACGATCCTCTATTTCGTTATAAGTCGTGGAATCTAACGACCTGTTGCTCGTCTCATCCGTTGTTTGGTTTTCCTCGTTCACAATCACTTCTCCTTCGTCGTCTTTCTTTCGGTTGATTTCTTCACTACGTCGATTTCCCTTTCCTGGGTTAACAATTAAAATGCTATCGTCATTCCTGGTAGCGATGTCATATCCGTCGATCATGACACCTTGATTGTCTTCAGAGACGGAAACCCTTTGGTCGTCATTCCTGGCAGGAATATCATTAGCGTCAACCTTGGTACCTTCATTATCCTCAGAGACGGTCACCCTTTGATCGTCAGTCATGGCAAACATATCATTATCGTCAATCACGACACCATTATCTTCACAGACAGCAACTCCTTGGCCGTCATTCCTGGCAGGAGAATCGTTGCCGTCAATCAAGGTACCTTCTTTACCATCAAAGACGGTAACTCTTTGGTCGTCATTCCTGGCAGGAGTTTCATTACCATCATTCAGGGCACCTTCATTATCTTCATAAACAGCAACTCTTTGGTCGTCATTCCTGGCAAGAATACCATTGCCGTCAATCAAGGTACATTCTTTACCATCAAAGACGGTAACTCTTTGGTCGTCATTCCTGGCAGGAGTTTCATTATCATCAATCAAGACACCTTCATTATCTTCACAAACAGCAACTCTTTGGTCGTCATTCCTGGCAGGAGTATCGTTGCCGTCAATAATGACACTTTTATTATCCTCAAAGACAATTACTGTTTGATCGTCATTCCTGGCAAGAATGCCATTACCGTCAATCATGGTGCCTTCTTTACCTTCAAAGACGGTTGCTCTTTGGTCGTCATTCCTGGCAAGAATACCATTACCGTCAATCATGGCACCTTCATTATCGTCAACAGAGTGATCATTTCCATCAGACATAGTACCTTCATCTACCTCAACAGTGCTTATTCCATTGTCGTCATTCTTAATAGAATTAGATTTTCCTTCAATCTTCGTACATTCATTGACTTCAAAAGCGACCTTCCTGCCATCGTTAGTCCCACCATGGCTTTGCCTTTCGTCAATCATGTGACCCTTAACGTTTTCAACCATCCTCACTTCAGCATCGTTCTTGATTAGAGAACGCTCAATTTCGTCCATCTTCTGATTTTCATTCTTTTCTAAATAACTAACTTTCTTTGCCTTAGCGTCATCGCTGCTGACAGCTTCACTGTCCGTTCTGATGTTTTGTTTGTCATCATCCAAGTCATATTCGTGTCTCTTATTATCTCCACCGATGATTGCGTAATTTTCATTCTTTTTCCTGTTTTGTCCCTCTGACCTCTTTCCGTTGGAATTGTCCAAATCGCTTACGCCGACGTAGTCTTTTCGTGTACTTGCACTGCGATCAGTTTGTGAAGTTTTAATCCTAATACTTGCAGAGTCTTTTTCATCACCGATTAAATCTTTGTCGTAAGATTCTCTGTTACCGACTGATTTCATTTCGCTCGTGAGTCTTGTTTTAGTCAGAGTAGCGCCATCGGTCACATTGGAAATTGATTTAATCTGTCGGCTTCTGTCACCTTCTGGTTCTTCAACAATCGTTGCATCTCTTTCATTTGGTGAGTTTTCGTTCACAGAACTCTTCTTGTCCTTTTGCGTCCTCGATTTCTTTTGCAACGCTTTGTTGTCGTCAATCTCGACCGTGTTTTCGCTACTCAGGTTACCACGGCTGCCATCATTTCGCCTCCTACTTTTGACTACCACACTCTCTTGGATGAAAATCCTCTTCATTGCTTTCCCCTTCTTTCTTTCATCGTCATTCCTGGCAAGATAACCATTACCGTCAATCATGATACCTTCATTATCGTCAGAGACGGTGACTCGTTGATCATCATTCTTAGCAGAGTGATCATTTCCATCAGCCATAGTACCTTCATCTGCCGCAATGCTTCTTATTCCAATGTCATCATTCTTAATAGAAGTAGATTTTCCTTCAATCTTCGTACATTCATTGACTTCAAAAGCGACCTTCCTGCCATCGTTAGTCACACCATGGCTTTGCCTTTCGTCAATCACGTGACCCTGAACGTTTTCAACCATCATCATTTCAGCATCATTCTCGATTAAAGAATTTTCAATTTCGTCCATCTTCTGATTTTCATTCTTTTCCAAAGACCTAACTTTCTTTTCCTTAGCGTCATCAATGCTGACAGCTTCACTGTCCGTTCTGATGTGTCGCTGTGGCGCATCCAAATCATTTTTGTGTTGCTTCTTATCTCCACCGATTGCATAATCTTTATCCCTTATCTTGCTTTGTTCCTTGGACCTTTTTCCATTGAAATTGTCCCTATCGTTTGCCCCTTGGTCTTGCCGTTTACTTGCACTTCGACCAACTTGTGAAGTTTCAATCCTAATAGGCCTACTTGCAAAGTCTTCTTCATCACCGATTAAATCTTTGTCGTAAGAATCTCTATTTCCGACTGATTTCATTTCGCTCGTGAGTCTTGTTTTAGTCAGAGTAGTGTCATCGGTCACATTGGAAATCGATTTCATCCGTCGGCTTCTGTCACCTTCCGAGTCTTCAACAGTCGTTGCATCTCTTTCATCTACTGAGTTTTCGTTCTTCTTGTCCTTTAGCGTCCTCGATTTCTTCTGCACAGTTTTGCTGCTCTCTTTCTCCACCGTATTTCCGCTACTCCGATTGCCACGATTGTCGTCATTGCGCCTCCTACTTTTGACTATCACACTCTCTTGGATGAAAATCCTCTTCATTGCTTTACCCTTCTCCGGATCTTCCTTCATCTCAATCTGCTTCAAGTTCTGTTGTTGCTGCTGTCCATTAGCATCGCAATAATTTATCTTGGTTCCATTTCGATCGGCTGCAGTGTCTGAATCGAACTGCGGAAGGCAAGGCATAGTCTTAACATCTGTTGCTCTTTGCGCTTCTTCTGACTTTGCAGGGTCGGTCAGTCCTTTGCAGTTCACAGTCTCTTGATAAGTACCGACCAGTTGATGTTGCTTCCTGTTGTCTTTGTCGACAACTTCCTTTGACGCATTCACTCGTTCAGCGAGATTGCGATGTTCCTTAAGCGTGTCACTGTACACTTGACGCTGAGGGTTGTCGCTAACTGTGATTCCTGCTTTGCCATCAGTTGATGGCTTCTTCTTCTTAAAATCGACTTCTAACGCACGACTATTTCTGTCGTTGATGCTTGTTCCAGGCTGTTCCAAGTCTTTATTTTGATCCGAAGAAGCACGACGAATCGAAGATCGATTTGGTTTTGGAATTTCTCCGGATCTCTCTTCCTTCTGGACTAAATTGTCGGCTATATGTTGTTTCTTCGCAATGGGACTGCTATCTCGATCGTTAGATGACTCAGCTTGCGCCTTGATCGTCTTCTTTTTGCTTGGTCTCGGCAGCTGAACTTCTGCAAGAGACAGTTCTATCTTAGGTATCTTTTCCCTGTCCACTCTGCGCTTTGCATCTCCTGCAGCTGCCGGCAAATGATGAGGTTTCGGCAAAGACGTTGATGATTTCGACTGGAAATGCTCTGAAACATCGATATCAGCAGCAGCAGCTGCATCTATCTTCCGAGCATCTTTTACTGGCGCCTTTGTTCTTTCTGATTGTTTAGCGACAAAAACAGTTCCATCTGCAGACGAAAGATGAGGATGTTGATTTAACAAACCAGATTCACTGTCATCCTGCAGACGAATTTTGAGTTCAGACCTTCCACTGTCTTTATCTTTATCAGCTCTCATCGGATCGTCGTTGGCTGAGGTTCTTCTGTCCGTTGCTTTGTTTACTTTCTCGATGTTTCTTCGTTTCGCGTTTTCTTTACTGTGGTCAGTTGTGACGATCGTTTTTCTCGACTTCTCTTTAGACCGATCCTTTGGAATTCTTTTCCCTGTCTTCTCTTCTTCTTCTGGCCGATGATGATGATGAGCCAACATTTCATAGCAGACGTCGCTCACCTTCCTCCCAGCCATCACCCAGACGTTCTCTCCTAGGTCCGCGCGACCAGAATAAACGGTTATAAGAGGAGGAGGAAGAGGAGGCGTCATTTCAGCTTGCTCGTCAGATACAGCAGCAGCAACGCCATTAGCAGCAGCTTGTGGTTGATATCCAGAAGATGTTCGTCTGTGTGATGGGACGCCACGCTTGGCATCTGCAACTAGAGTTCGGTCTCTTTTTGCATTGTTAGCTGCAGGGACCGAGAAATAGACGGGTCTTGAGTAAGGAATGTCAACGAATAATGGAGTATCATCCGGACAGAGGTCATAGGACTCCCCGAAGGTCGTCGTCTTTGTCGGAAGGAAGACATCGTCAGCACTTCCTCCACTGGCTCCCCGTCCTGATGAAGAACGACGAAACGGCAGAAGAGGTGGACGGAGGAGGAGAACAGTGTCAGCGATTCCAGAGTCGTAGCTCTGCGTCGAATGAACTCGTCTGCTGCTGTTCGGCTTCACTGAAGCGGAACGAACGATTGCAACTGGTTCATTGACCGATGGTGTCGCTTTGTATGTCTGACTCATCACGTGATCTACAATCGAAGACATTGTTATAACCACTGTTTACATTGTATGACTTCATCAGCAGCTTTCTCCCAGGAGACGCCACGGTCTGCGTAGGACTTCATGGCCTAAACACCAACGAGTCTCTCTTCTGTGTCTGTTCGCTCGTTGACATGGGCTTTTATGGCTCGCCTATAAAATATTCCCATCTATTATTACTCATGCTTAAATTGATTGTGGCTCTGATAACAGATTCTGCAGCTTCAAAATATCTTAAATACTCTTAGGTCTTGAGTGTCCTTTCTACTGCCTCTGCTTTGATTGATTCCCCGTGAAGTTGGAAAGGTCCACGCCATTTATGATTTATCGCACGCAGGCTTGAAGCAACCAAGATGAATGGATGAGTCGTGAAACCTCTGCTTAATATATTTAAATAGATTACAAATGTATACGACATTTCACATAGATGCACAAAGGTTGTGTAAGGAAAATCAGCTTTTCAAATCAAGTGTGCAACTTCAGACTGGTTAGGCCAACTCAAGTGTTGACGTCAGGGCAGAATCCGCGGGTAAAGCCAACGTCGTGTGCTTATAATATTATGTGGATATCGATATGTATGCGTGCGCATTTGTCATAGCGCCGCTTCAAGATTACTACACAGAAGCGCTCCCGACTACAGCGTGGACACTATATCGGAGTTTCACGCCGAAGCACTGAGCAATTGCGAGTGAAGGACTTGCCCAAGGTCCGTATACGCGGCGGCTTGAGGTGGATCAAACCTCCAGCTGCAAGACAACGAACATATCCACTACATCACCGCCCCCCCTTGTAGCATGCATGTAGGCCCACCTATCGGTTAGCATGATTATATACAGACATTCTTTAGCATAATCGCTGTTATAATTGTTTGTTACTAAGTCTAAGCTTATTTCAAAGTATGCTGCTAAAATAGTCTAAACAATTAGACAGCTCTAAAAAATAAACACGAGAAATTAGCATTAATCCAATGGCTTTAGCAACGACATAGATCAATTATATTGAAAATATCCTATTTGCGTACTTATAGGGCCTATCGTGTATATATCAGCTAACAGTATCAGCTAACAGTCATCGCAAAGCTTAAGCAACGGTCTTGTCAAGCGATAGTTAAAGATTATAAGCACTTAGTTATAATAGCGAATCAAGCAATATATGGGTTTTTACGTAGGTTTGCATGGACATTGAACCGTCTCAATTCTGAACTGTCATGTAATCAAAGTGGGTCATTCTAACATGATATATTTTGACGTGTTCCAAATTTCTAATGACTCATGCTGCGTCATTATTTGCAACGCAAAAGATATCAAGCAATAGCTGCTTCGAGTGAAAAACGTCGTCGAGAGTTAGAATTAATGAGAGAAGCCCTGCAGGTGGTTGAGCAGAGACTTTAGGTTCACGATGTGGAAAGCGCAAGACAAGAACCATCTGATTACCTGGTTTGTCGTGTTGATGCGGAGGAGGCGGAGGAGGAGGAGGAAGATTGGAAGCCATGTTAAGCGATCGCGGCATGGAGTGGCACTGTCTGCGTGGTCGAATGGAGGACCTCCGTCTAGGAGAATCGGCGATATTAGACCCTGAAGAGACAAGTCAATAATTATTATAGGCCTACAACGGAGGTCACGCAGACCAATCACGTTATCAAACGTATGGTCATATTGACTATTCGCATGTGTACACTCATAACAAAGCCGTAGATTTATCAACTCTAGCGCCGCTGTCTGGCACCCCGTCAAAAGGGCGCCCGACAAAAGGGCGCCGAATAAAGGGCGCCGACAAAAGGGCGCCCGACATAAGGGCGGCGCTCTTAAAAGAAATAGCATCGATGAAGAGTTGGCTTATAAGTGATAATATTATGAGCAAATAAGCAGGTCAACGACGACGCGACAAAGAGCAATTAATTACTACTAAACTATTTCACACATGATGTTTGTTGAAACCCAACATGCTCCGAGGACCTGGAAGAGGTGTTAAAATAAACAAATCAGGTGCAGAAAGCGGTAGCCTAACATGAGAGGTTGGAAAGTTCGTTATCACGTGATATGAGCTTCATATAAAAGCAAAGGAAGCAGGGCAGCACTATAGCCTACTGTTTGGAAATCGTTAACATTTCTATTCGACATTGAAACATTATTATTATAGCCGAATGTTAAGAACTTTCGACTTTAACGACATTGAACCATTAGGTTAACGAATTATTTGCCGTAGACTACAGTAGTTTTAACTTTTCATCAGATTCCTAGTTTTAACAACTTTTCAACTTCTCAATAAATTGCTTGTTTCTATTTCTCAAATAATTTCTTGCCTTCTAAATCTCGTTAAAACTTAAAGTCATATAGCCTATGTAGTGGTATAGCTCACTTGTCGTTTTCAAATCATTTATTTCATCCGCAATATCTTTCACGATAATATTTCTTTTAAGAGCGCCGCCCTTATGTCGGCGCCCTTTTGTCGGGCGCCCTTTTGTCGGCGCCATTTTGTCAGTGCCCTTTTGTCGGCATCTGTCGGGCGCCCTTTTGACGGGTCACCCCGCTGGGCATGTCTAGTCCTACTATGGGGCGCATAAACAAACAAACAATCGATTTTATACTTCGTCATACAACATTCAGATGACATTAATTTCCACACTTGACTTGATGGCTCAAAGCATTTATTTCCATAATTTTATTATTTTAGGTGCCTAACTTCAGAGAAACTATTTCTTTCATATAGGCGATTAAAGAAGTTGGTTTTCAATACAAATATTCTACTCTGCTGCGACATGCATGGTCTCACTGATGACCCGTTTGGTCTGGAATCGAGAGATTGTGGATTCGATCTATCTGGGACTGAGTCTAAAATGACCTTTGACAAGTTAGAAGAGGCGCTTCAAGATGAGAATAACAAACGTTAAATCCTGTAAGGTGTTGGTCCTATGGTCAAGATGTTGGGTGTTCACACATTGCGGCAGAGGCTTCATTCACGTTCCATGGCAACTGGAAAGTGGAGACTTTACTACAATTTTCACTTTACTCTATAGAATGATGTCATGACCGCGGACGCAGAAGTCAAACTGACTACTTCTTAGCAACCGGTGGATATACTATGCATGTAGACAATGCAAATAGGCTTATTTAAGCCTATATAAAATTTCAATTATTGCCTAATTAAACTCCTAAATTTGCTAAATAACAAAACAAAAACATTTGAGTGCGCACTTTACAAAGCTAATAGACTCTAATTGATAGCCTTTTGTGATACATCTTGAACTTTTATCGCCTATATTAAAAAGCAATAGGTCCTACCGCATTACCGCGTAGCCTACCAGCTATATAGCGTGCCACCACAAAAGCTATGAAAGTTTCTTCAACCAGATTAGTGATAAAACAGCTCTAAGACTGTCATCAATGGCTAAGCTTACTAGCACAGATTTACTGGTATATATACTGTGGCTGCCTTTCTACTATGGCTTGAACTGTTTTGGTCAACATTAAAAGTGTGTTCAATCGTTCATTCATTCATTCAGTGTATATAATTATATATATACCGCTACACATAGTCTTACTATGCACAAATTGGCTGACGACATTCAATGCTACTGATGCACTTATTTCGAATTGCTAAATTCCATTTCCCATTGAATCTGATGGAATTTTGACGCACGGCGAATGATATAGCGCCTGTTTACATATAATATGATAAATTGCTTCCACTCTTCATCGTCATTATTTCCAGCTGTCAACGGAAGACATCGCGTCTTTCTTTCCCGCTTCTTTTCGATCAAATGATGGCGCAAACAGAAAGACATTAGGAAATTAGATTTGCTGAATCAACCAATCGTTGGATCCAACTTCAGAAAACCCTGATCACAGCCACAGACCGCCCCCTCTGCCCCCCCTAAGTCTCCGTCCATGATCACAGAACGACGACAATGGACGACGACGATGGCAGGTTTACTTTCATCTGCCACGCAGGCATTGTCTCCAGGCATTGTCTCCAGGCATCGTCTCCAGGCATTGTCTCCAGTCGCGGAGAGTGGATGAATTTATTGCTCTAAGATTATAATCTATAATCATCATAAATTCAAATTTTTCTTCTGAATTTTCAAAAGTAATTTCAATTGCTCTTTAGCTTTGTATTGTGTGCATAGGTCTACTTACATGTATGTGAAAGCCTCTCTTTTGAATACTGCTTGAAACCTCTTCAATCTGAAACAGCGCTCGTGAATAAGTTGGTGCCCTGCGCTTGGCTTTTGCGTGGCGCTTTAAAAGTTAGGAGTCTACGATTACGGTTACGACGACCTTGCAAATCGTTCAGTGAGAGCGATGACATCACTTGTGATGCATAATTTAAAAGTTGACTCCTATTCACGAACCGTATAATAGTTGATTGTTGATTCATCATTCAGAACTTTATTATACTCATGCTGAGCCTCGAGTCCTCGACCTATATTTTAGACGGCAGCAATAATTCGGTGCGGTTTACCTACTTAAGTTGAATCACTTCTACGTTCAATTAAAATCTTATTCGGATGAATGCGCTGTAATTGGCTGGTCTTACATGCCTAAGGCGCCTTACTCAAGAACTTCAGTAGCCTGCAATATCCAAGGTCCACTAAGGTGACTTAATTAAGAAAGCCTGCTTTAAGGACCCACGTTACACGTACGTACTTCGAGCAAGATGAACACTGATACTAACTAATTATGCAAAACTCCATCTACTGCTGATTATTGGGACATTTGAACAGAATATTGTGCTCGTAAGGAAATGTCTATTGTCAGCAGGCATTAATGTAACATGAACAGCAGAAACAGTGCAGCATATCAACACACTGCTGTCAAACAGAACAACCAATGTGGTCTATGCTATCAGACAATTAATTATGCCATTAGTAGGCCTATTTCAGAGTGTCTACAGTTTCCAGACATCATGGGATTCTACTCTTCATGGTTTATCAAGCCACATTGTGCATCCATCAGTCAGCCGTTGCATTCAATGCTCACTGAAAACAGTTCATGTAATGGATGATTACCAGACATTGTTGCGCTGCGAGAACAGTAGGCGCAATGTTCTTGCGCAGTGCTTGTGCACATATGCTATACAAGGCACTTCTCATTCCTTAATCATTTTAAAATGCGGCCATTGGCATTAAACACACTTATATTTCGGCGTTGCGGCCATTGGCATTAAACACACTTATATTTGGGCACATACGTAGCCTACATATTGAACTGACTTTAATTATTCTTGTAAATATAATAGTCAGTGGCATTCAATTTTCAAGAGCATTGCACAATCTTTGACTTACCAAACAATTCAGTACCCTCAGCATGTCTATGCATGGGCGCTAAATGGAACCTATATGGGCTCTATCCATCAATCAATCAATCAATCGATCGATCGATCGAGTCAATCAGTTAATCAAACAACCAATTCGTTTACTAGAATTAGGCCTATACCAAGCTGACACAGACACAACTTAAACCGACAATAGGCCTATTGACATTGTTCGAGGCATTTTCGGAGAATTGTCACAACGCAAGGATAAAAAATTATGTTGGTAGATGTGCTTATATAGAATAGTCTACGTGAGTCACGTGACATGAAATTATGACGATCTTTAATAGGTACGGATCCATAGTTACCATACGTGTCACATGCGGAAAAATGGGTTCCATGTGGGCATACGGGGATGGGAAGGATTGGCCGGTGAGCATAATGGTTATAGGCCTACTACCGTATCGATCTGGTCTTGTGTGGGAACGCATCAAATTATGGAAGAACGTCGACCTACATGTATATTCTGGAGACTGAAATCTACTAAATGAGTTTTTCAATCGAGGCGTTGCTATTGGCATCCAAAAATATTGACCTGATGTCAATTATTTAGTAGGAGGTCCACTAATAATTGTATACACTGTGGGTCCAGTACCGTACTCCATGCCTATGTACACCAACGCCATTGGTTATTTTTCACACACTGTAACTGTAACTCGACAAAAGGCGCTGAAGCACTCAGTATTATCATGTTGGCGTTTGTAGGCAATCTACGAGTCAATCAATCAATCAATTGTTTGTCACTGTTTAACTACACTCCCATTTCAAACATGATTAGTGCCGCCCTCCTTCTTATCCATGCTTTGGACTAGCACTGGCAGGGTGCAACCAGTGACGGAGTTCAATCAATCAGTCGATAAGAATTTGTATACCGCCCCTTCAAGATATCCTACACAGAGGCGCTCCCGGCAAGGTCATGTCCGGCTTTTGTGAAAAGAGGAACTTTAGAAGATTAAGTACATGCACTTCTAACGACAAAGATGTTGTCTATAGGCCTAGTAGCTAGAATTTGATCTTACCGCTGGAGCCAAGAGTTGTCGATATTCTTCTAATGTCCGGCGGACGATATCGTTGATACACTTAAGAAAAACAACAGCCAGATAATCCACGCATAAAAATTATGATCAACCAGTTGTAACAATGCAGAGATATGACGTCATTCTGCAGAGCGAAAGATTAACGTTGAACTACATGCGGTTGATTAATGCACCTGTAATAAATACATACAGCTGATTAATGCACCTGTAAAAAATACTGCGGAGGGCAAACTCTGAAAAGCCAATCAAGTCCATCTTATTGTCAATTCTGAAGACGTGTTCACTTCTGCAAATGTAGATCAGCTTGGGTGTTTGTAGAATCCGTCCATAAATTGTCTGTGTAGGCGTAGGTAGCCTATTTACACGCAGGTATTTGCATTTGTTTGTATTGTATAGGCATTTTAGACTTATCAGTGCTTGGGTATGTATAGACTATAGTAAATAGGCCTATGCGCGTATATGCATGTGCGTGTGCATGTATGTAGAAAACATTATTAAAATTAATAGACAGACAAAACTAAGCATTTGGCAAGATTCAGATAATGAAAAAGTCCTGCGCTACTTATAAAGCTGTCTTCTGGCTTTCGTGTATGCACGACGTTGCACGTATCAATTTAACATTTTCTTTAGCGCCTTTAATCACCGCATAAAAGCGATGACTGCTTCTGTGACCCTTGCAAAGTAAATATCAGAGATCATGACTGCTTACTAATTCATTCATTCATTCATTCAAGAATTTATATAGCGCTTCTTCAAGGTGACTACTCAGAAGCGCTCCCGACTCTAGCACGGCAAAAAAGGACAGTTTTTAGTTTAATAAAAAAAAGGCAATGGTGCTTTAAATGGCACTCCGTCTTACCTTTAAAAGTTTTCAGGTCCATCATCGAAGTATCGCATCCATGCACGTTGACAGCGTAGATGGTGAGCAGTCTCTTGTTGAAGTGTTCATCGATGTTGCTGATCGTCAGGGAGTGCTTCCGCCCTTCGTCGTGCCTCTCCAGCTGGAATTCTGGTCCATCAACGACCTTCTCACCACAGTCGATGTACCACGTGACACTAGGGACCGGACGTCCGGTCACTTCCGCTGAGATGACACACGGATGGTCACACTTGACGATGAACGGGGAGACGAGAGGATGACCGGAAATACTGACCAGTGGCGCCGCCATCTTAGCTCTACATCTGCTGTTCTTCTTCTACTCCGGCTGTGATTTTAACAGGAGGTGTGAATGCAAATCACAATCAAATCTCAATCAAATCTCAATCAAATCTCAATCAAATCTCAATCAAATCTCAATCAAATCTCAATCAAATCACAATCAAATCTCAATCAAATCTCAATCAAATCTCAATCAAATCTCAATCAAATCTCAATCAAGTCCTCCTTCTTCTCCTCGTCCTTCCCTCCCATTCCCCGTCTTTGTATCGTAATGCGGGAAATATGAACACTGGGAATTATGTAGGAATCGCTTATTGAGTTTGGTACACCTGTGAGAGAGATCGACACTTTTGTGCATTTTCTAGTTACCGGGTCATTGCTTGCTTATAATGACTAACTTTTTGTTGCTTAATAGCCTTAGACAATATAGCACAGCGTCTGGGATCCTTTGATTTTAGTCTTTGATTTGATTTAGCATAACCATTAACCATTGCGCTTAATCATTACAATATTATCCCATTTGCAAATCTGCCATTACCTGGACTAAGATGCTATCCATTCTGACTTTGCATATGAGCGTATACAGGAACCAACCCTCACCGTATATCTGACGGCCTTGATTCGAGCTCCGATTTGCTATGACTATCGCGCCTTTAATTAACCTGCAATCGACTGCATTAGATGCTGTTAAATGCAGTTAATACGTTTGCAAGTGAAATTAGCCAACCTGTTTTGCATCGATCGTATACCTGTGCCATGTAACAGACCAACACAGTGCTTCCAAAGTGTGTTTTGCGGAACCCATGGTTTCCCTAAGACTATACGGGATTGGTTCCACGTCGGGTAAAAGCGCTGTTTAGTTGTGATGTTGCATAATAGACTAAATCAAGCTGTTGTGTGGAGACAAAGGTTAAGCGGGAAAATTTTGCTTCAAATAATTTATCATCTGCTTTTAGGGATTCAATTCATATAGATTCTGAAAATTATATTCTTCCTATTGCGATCGCTCTTATTCGTCTTCATCAAGAACGAAATATAGAAACTGTCTACATAGCCTACTATATATAGAACTCAATTAGCCTACTCAACCACATCCTCGAGTCTGATGTTCAAGCCCCAAGCTCATGGGTGGAGACTTGGGTGAGGGGAGGCGGAAAGACGCGATATTTTTTGACGGACGAATGGCTGAGTGTCGCCGAAAAATGTCCATCTTTTGCCGGTGTCACGAAATAGAGTATCCCCGTATTAATTGTATCCCCCAAATTAAAAAAAGTCGAAAAAACCGCCTCCACGTTTATTTTTTGGGCAAATTAATTTTAATCTGCTTTGTTTTGAACAATGACACTAACAGGTATGTTTATTCCTACTAGATAATTTGTTTTGCCCTGTTTTTAGAGCACTTAAAACATTTAAAACACTTAAGAACACTCAGAGTCACTAAATAAATTCGAGTTGCCTTTATCTGAGCATTGCTTAGGACACTTAAAACAATTAGAGTCACTTAAAATTTTGATTACAGCCTAAATATTTTTATTGTGCGCATTTTTCAAAAAAGGGGATAGAATTGTTTATCCCACCGGATAGTATAGACCGGTTAATTCCATCCGGGGGGATAGATTAATTCATCCCCCGGATAGCTTTCAGGGGGATACTCCGTTTCATGACACCGGCCAAAATTTCTGACGACCTTTTTTTATTTTTTTAGTCATCCGGTGAAATCTCGACGAAATTTTCAATTTTTGCCGCCAAAGAAGTTAATGACCTTTTTTCTAGTCGTGAAGCTCAACGATTGGGGAGGACAAATGCATGGGCTGTCCCCTCAACACCTCCATTGGGTGGGACCGTCTCCCTGCCCCCCCCCACCCCCCATAAGTCTCCGCCCATGCCCAAGCTGGAGAAAGAAGTGCGGCGTGCCAGAGGCCCAGAGCAAATGCACTGCATGGTAAAAGTATACTTTTGCCCTGGTCGTTCCTCTGCAAGAAGTTTTACTTCTATGAAGTTTTACTTCTATGACTTCCCCGGTTATGCCCTGATTTACTAAATGGCTGGCCAGCCTCTGGAGTATATATGGTGACTAAATGCTAGTATTGAAATCCAACTTTCAGCATAAAACCGAACATTAAAAAATGCTACGAAAGAAATAAAAACACCAGGTGTAGTAAAATCTCCCACATTTCAGTATACTGTAACATAGGCATACTATAAGGCATACTATATAAACTGAGTAAGCTCTACTTTTATATGCATTCTACATGTGTTTCGTTTTGCGAATTCATTTTCACAATTCCACCTAAAGGTTTTGGCACTTAGGCCTAACTGAAACTCTTCAGAATTGCAAGAAAGGTTATACCAGGCCTATGTATTACGCTGCTTTTAAAGGAAATTAGTTAAACTGTATAGACTATGATCTTAAGCTTTTATCAGATGAGTCGTTGCTTTTAAATCTGCTTGTATCAATATCAACATGGATGATGAAAGTATGATCTGCTGAGTCATGCAGTATATGTAATAATATGTTTACCCTGGTTTACTTGACGTAACGGATCATTAATGCAGGAGCATAAAACATGTCTGACAGATGCAGATGGCGCCACCATCAACTAAACTAAGAGTATAAGAAATACTTGAACAAGACGCATCACGCCCATTTATCACGCAGTGTGCAATTGAAAATTTCAGCATGCATTACAATGTTGACCTGTACTAACGCTAACAAACATAATATCTGATATTTGGCTATTTAAATTACACATATTTGGATATTTAAATTACTCATATTTGGCTATTTAAATTACTGATATTGGGCCAAATGTCAATTCACAATTTAAAATGAAAAACCTGACCTAACCATGAGCATAGACATATATCCTGGTTTAAATACCATATTTCAGGCCCGAATGGTTTCTACCCTAAACGCTATAATGCTCTGTTATTGTAATTGTAAACCTTATGTCACATGTAGCTTAGGCCTATAGGCCTACACGCATTCGTGTAAGCATGCGTTCTATAACACACTTGGACTAATAATATTATTATTGTGCATTTTTAGCACATCCAAAAATGCACAGGACGCATGACCCCCTCTCATAATTGATCCAAACAATGCGTTTTAAAATAGTTCTAAAATGTTTGTGAACAGAGTTAAAAGTTGAAACACACGAATGCTGAAGGAGAAATACTGTTCCTATAGATCGAGGAATGTCCCAGACATG